>CM050323.1:77112551-77190550 GCA_027475135.1 Bactrocera correcta | reverse complement strand
AATCTTCAATAATATACATATATATATAGATATCAGCGTCATCTAACAAAGCATTCTAGAAATAAAAGTGTTGATGCAATATCGTCGAAACAGAAGGATTTTTACACAATTCACCTATTTTTTGGAATTCGACAAAAAGGTCAGAAAACCAAATATTATCCTCATTTTCTTCATAATTTAGAGAATTTACAATTTAATTTCTTCTTCAATTGCTTTCAAATTTAGAATTTTCTAGGAAAGACGTTCTTGATATACAAAGTTCTGTTGCACAATGTTTTATGACACCAATATATAATTGTTTAAAAGCGTTATCTAACTTTAATGAGCACCATGTTTCACTCGATGAAATAACCCAAACTCTTTCTCAACCATTTTCTGAAGCTAGCTTTGAATATAAGCTCATTAAACAATTAGAGGAACTAAATCTATATAGGCATCCTTGCATATTATTACAAATAATATAATAGAGCTATAACAGATCTATTTTATGCTGGAAAGTTTCCTTAGTCATTCTCATGTCAAACCTAATAAACCCCCTTCCTACATTGAGAATTACAGACCCTGTATGTCCTAGACATTAGAAAAATCATTTCCTAGAGACCAATGTGGTATGCAAAAGTAAATCGACTCATGGGTCCGCAGCAATTCGGTTTTCTAAAATGATAAGGAGTAATAGACCCCCCGTTACAATTTGAACACTTCGCTTTCACTAACTTGCCAGTTCTAAGCCTGGGTTTAGAAAAATATTTCGACAGGGTTGGAGCTCACATGGTACTCAGTGAACTTAGGCAATGGAAAATTTGAAACAAAATGTTTAATTGATTTTCTTATATCAACGAAACTTATCGTATGTGCCAATAAATGCCAATCACAGGTTTTTAAGTTAAACAATGGTATACCCCAGGGTTCACTACTCAAAAAACTCTCTTCATCATTGCTTTAAACGTTAATAACTTAAGACAAGTTAAACAAATATTTTTCAAAATTTTAAATGATGTCAGCAAATGGTGCGAAATTTCAAAAGCTCCACATTTCATATTTGTAGAAGACATAAGTACTCATTTCCCATCTTATCCTTTTTAAATACAAAATTTCTCCGTAGTCATAGCTTAAAAATTATAGGCTTAATATTTGACAAAAATCTTTCTTATAAAGAATACTGTAAATATGTTCGATTCAACTTAATTCTAAGACTAAACTTTATAAATTGCTTATCATAAAAAATTGTTTCTATCACCCAAACACTCTCATTAATGTCACAAGCAGGGATGGAAAAAATTGTTTTTAATCGATTAAATACTCAAATGATTAATTGCAAGATATAAAAAATAACTGCAATTAAAGTAAAAAAATCGATTAATCGCTTAATTTCAATGTTTTCAAATAATACTAAATTGCATAAAGACCTCCACCAAGTTTCAGCGCCAAATCTTGTATTATAATGCTCTATCACAGAGTCCCAGACATATCCTGAAAGAGAAAATTATTTAAACTTTTCAAAATATGTACAGCAATCTTAAAGTAAAAGAATTGCCTCTTGCTTGAAAGATTATGTTTGCAGCTTTACGTAAAAATAAAACCAATAAAATGCAAGAGACTATATGTATTTTTATTTCAGCCATTGAAATTATGTTTGTATATACACAAAAACAAAAACGGAAATAAAATTAAAATATCGTATTAAAAATTCATTTGTCTTATAGTATGTTCGGACCGACATTGAAAACACATTTGTATGTTGTGGAATCTAAGTCGTTCGGATCGACATTGTGTGTTTTCGATGAGTTTTCACTGACAAATATCAATACGGGGATTCTCTTGCTTTTGAAAGATTGCACGATGACACAAAATGCAAAAGTCCTATACCGAAATTTGCAAGGAAAAGAGAGCACCCATTGCAGAATCTAGTGATATATGACGGCACGAAAATAAACATGGGTTTTGGTCTGACATATTTTACAGCCATTGCAAATAAATTTTTGCGTGTTTGTTGTGCCATTGCACCAAGAAGAAATTTCTGAAATTTCTGCACCGTGCAAGGTTTTGCAAGACTAAGAGAATCCCCTTAACAGTGAGCAGCTGTATTTGTGTATGGAATGTAAACAAATATCAAGTGACAATTTAGGGCCGTCAAAATATGTCTTCCAAAAAAATCGATTAAACTAGAGCAGGCACCGATTATAATGAGTGGAATGTAAATTTTTAAGTAGTTTTCAGCGAAAGCTGTGTTTTCGTTTGACAGATTTTACATGGACGAAAACACAAGTTTTCGTGCGAAAACCAGTTTTGCTCACGAAAACATGTTTTCAATGTCGATCCGAACATAGTAATAATATTACCATAAATGAAAATATATTCATTGAAATCAAGAAAATTGATTCTCGGTTCAACCAAGTTTAAAGAAAAAGCAATTTCGATAAACGTTTTGTTGTCAAACGATTGCGTTTTTCGGCCGCAGTTGGCCCCGCTTTTAAGAAAAGCCGCTCAGCTAGTACTAAGGTATCAAGTAGATGACAATACTTTTTTGAAAATCCGTACAGTTTTGGGTAAACGGCTTTCATTTCATCCCAAGCATCAATAGTGTTTCGACTTAGTTCTTATACCTGACAATTCAAATAAAAGCTCAATTCATCTTGTGGAGATGTAAAATCGTTGCCCTTCCTCTTTTTTTTTGTGCACTAGAGTTTTGTGAGGAGCCCAGAGGCCAAACTCATTCTCTACTGATTCCACAGACGACTCGCTGCCCGTTTCCATAGTATCATCTGCAACTGTTTTTTCAGTACGTAAAAACTTTATAACTGGGGACAACGCTAATGGGTCTTTGAAATGAATTATTTTGAATCTCGGGTCGACTAATGTTGATGCAACTAGCAAAAAGGAGTGTTCGATGTAGCCAAATCTACGATCAAAACTGATTTAACACGACATCTTTTAGTTTTTCAGCGACTGGCTGTTTAGTTGTTATTCTCACAATTTGTTCCCGACCACAGTGAACTAATGTTGTTCACCACTTAGTTGTACAATCATTGCCTCTATGGTCTCAATATACTGATTATTTCCATGATATCATCTTTTTCCTTAGATATTATCATTGCCGGTGCGTCAGAATAGTTGAGGAGTATTTTGTTAATATATGAACATAGTTTAATGAACCGTTAAAGCATGTAGTAGGTCGAATTCCAACGTGTTTTCACGTTTGCAGCCATTACATGTTTTTCGTCAATAGAAAAGTCTTTTAAAGCAGCAATGAGAACTTCGGAAATATGTGATGCAGTATGTGCTTCCGTTAATTTATAAACGCCAATTGTTCCATTAAATTGCTTCGTCACATTTACACCATGAATGGTCACACCAAGCATGCTATTCATTTCCACATCAGCCCAGATATCTGTCGTTAAACTCAAATATGAAAAAGTTTTTCGCATCGCTTCGAGAAATAGTCGAGTAATAAGAAAAGGTGTTTCGATGCAATTAGATCGTAAATTGAATGAGAATAATCGATTAATTATTCAAATGAATAATCGTTGCCATCCCTAGTCACAAGAGCATTATTGTTATCAAAAATTGACTATGTACTAGTAATATACGGGCACTGTGTCGAAACTCATAAAAAAAACTCTTAAATACATCTTACCATGCGGCACTGAGAAATAGTATTTGTGGCTTCCTAACATCACCAATCAAAGCCATTTTAAAAGAATCCGGGCTACCAGATATTCTGCAAAGGACCACACATAACAAACACTTCCAAAATTTCTTCTATGCAGAAATGAATTAACACTCATGAATGTAAATATCAATGCGTTGTCTAACCATTTCCAAGCAACTCGGGATAATTACGAGTCTTCCATGTCATTATCTTCAAGGTGCATCAGCGTTACACAACAATTTCGCAAGAAATTTACCACAAAATATGTTCAATTATATAAAAAAAAAATATTTAACCATATAGAGATGATTGGGAGTTTATATTTACAGACGGATCTAAAAGTGATACCTCAACCTCACTTACTTTGGCAAACAAGAACGGTGTCACCATAGCAGCAGAACACAATTTTTAACCAATCAAACGATTCCTACCTTATTACAAAAATAAAAATCCTTATTTCTCAACACAACAACATAATCAAAATTATGTGGATACCTGGTAATGCAGGGATTCAAGGAAACGAAATGGCTGGCAAACTAGCGAAAGAAGCGAACACAGAATCTTTTCATACGTCAGCATACTTTACCACAAAGGATATTAAGAAATATGTTAAGGGGAGAGCCTGGTTTAGAAGCTTCAAAAAATCGATTTTTTGATGATTTTTTGGGAAGGAAAGAAATAAGTGTTTAAAGCGAAATTTTTGGGGTGTATAGTTACATATTTAAGCATCATTCATAAATTTTTTATGGACACGAAGTATTTGATATTCCATGTTTGGCAAGCAATTGCCCGATGCATTTCGCATGTGCATTTGTCGGACGGCGGGCAGGATGCAGGTCGCAATTTCTATCGGAAACAAAAAATTCAAAGAGATTCAAAATTTTAATTAGTCTATCTTCCAGTTAAACTAAAAAAATTCCAAAAAAAGAGTAAATTTTAAGAAAATTTTTAAAAATTGGAAAAAAGTGGTTTTTGACAAAAAAAAATTTTACTTTTTGTTGTTTAAAAATATGTTCAAACTTGACGTTTCTTAGTTTTTTTTAGTTTAAATAGAAGATAATTTAATGCCAAAGATAATGAACTTCGCCCAAATTCATACGACGTCTAGTTTTTTTCTATCCTGCCTGCCAATTAAGAAAAATCGTAAAAATTAAAAACCGAGAAATCGCACGTGAATCCACGTTCTGCCCAATCAATCATATATCTGGTAGACGCTCGGTCACTATTCTCCTTCTAGCTTCGATATTTCACATTCTCATCTAAAACTTTCAGGACATACTCCAACATTATTTTTAAAGAGATTTAAGCAAAAAAAAAAATCGATTTTTTGAAGCTTCTAAATTACTGTTGTCTAATCGATTGGAAACACTATAATCACTACTACAAACTGTTTGACACATGGATACCTTTTGAATGGTAGAAGCAAACCCATATGCACTTTATTTGGTTCGGAATATCTTATAACACACCATATCCTCGATGACTGAGCACACGTACAACAACAAATAATCTTAATGTTTGGTAACAACAAACCATCTGACTTACTCGTTCGGACAGATGACAATAACATTAATCTTGTTGTAAAATATATGCAAATATGCAAATTAAATATTTAATATATAAGTAACTTAAGTACAAGCTAATCTTTAATTTGCTTTAGATTTAAATAATAAAACTATAATAATAACTTGTAAATATTAAACAAGCCGAAGGCTTTAGCAGTCAGTGCTTTACATTTATATAAGTATAACTATTTATATTTATTTCCCCTATAAATAAATAAATAAATAAAATAATTGCATGTAAATAAATGTTTTTGCTGTAGTAAATTTAATAAATTGGGAACACTTTATGGATATAATATCAAAAATTAAAACTATAATAATTTTAAATAAGCCACTATTAATAATTGGAAAAAGATTTTATTTAACAAAAAGAATCAGTATGCACAAAAATATATGAAACTATAACAATTATAAGTTGCATGCAAGTATTTTTACTTGCATTGGCAAAATTAATAAAATTAAAACAGTTTACCATTTAAGTAATTTTAATAATTTCGATTATTTAGAATTTTTGTTACTTTTTAGCAGAAAATATTAAAGTCAGAACAATTATAACTCGGGAAGAGTACAAAGTTATATACAAATGTAATGTTAAAGGATGCTAGCTGACTGTCTGATAGAAGTATAAATGGAAATCAAAGTTAAAATGTCATGACAAAGAGGGCCACTAAGCAGCAACGACAACGCCAAAGAGACAAAGTGTTGCCGACTGGAATGCACTGATGGAATTTCCGCTAGGACGTACGAAAATGCGGGAGCAATCAACACACACACAACGCTCGCTCTAGAGGTGGCAGAACTACACAGAATACAAAGCAAGTCTGAGGTAAATGTATAGACATTCAGTACCAATGTATAACAGGGTGGCAATGCTAAGCACATATTATCTGGACGCTACAACACTTTCACCTGTCAGTTTGTTCGAACTTGACTCTATGTACATGTAAGTTTAATGTGCTTTGAATAGAAGCTTAATCGGCATCAGTCTTCTTGTATTTGCACACGCCTCGGCCATCGCGTTTGAAAGTCAACGATTACTCATTTCAACTTCTGACTACCACAATCCGCGTGACTGGTTTCCTACTGCCAACGTTCGGTGCTGTGGTCTTCTTTCAACATAAATAGCATCGCCGCACCTCACCTCACTCACCCCCTTTTCACCGTGCTTGCACTTTTCCCCGACAAGTCTTGAAATGCTTCATTGAATCAATTTGCTCCATGCAAATTGTGCGAATGCATGAATCGTACGCAAATTTTTTATTTATTTATTTATTTAGAAGAGAAATAAATATAAATAGTTATTCCACTTATATATATGTAAAGCACTGGCTGCTAGGGCCTTCGGCTTGATTAATATTTACAGATTAAGTTATTACCTTTTTTTTACTTACGACTAAAGCAACTTAAATATTAGTTTGTACTTCAGTTTCTTATATATTAAATAATTAATTTACATATGTGCATATATTTTACAAAGAGATTAATGTTATTGTCATCTGTCCGATCGAGTAAGTCAGATGGTTTGTTGTTACCAAAAATCAAGACTCTTTGTTGTTGTACGTGTGCGCAGTGATCGAGGATATGAAGTATTGTGAAATCTTCCGAACCACATAAAGAGCATATGGGTTTGCTTGTACCATTCAACAGGTGTCCATGTGTCGCAAGTGTATGTCCAATCCTTATGCGTGTGTATGTTTTTATATTTTTACATGTGGTTGTATTGGAATAATGTGTCTCCAATCGTTTAGACAACAGACCGATATATGTTGTTTAACGTATTTCTTAATATCCTTTGTGGTGAAGTATCCTGACGTATGCAAAGGTTCTTTGTTTGCTTCTTTCGCTCGTTTGTCAGCCATTTCGATTCCTTGAATTCCTGTGTGTCCAGGTATCCACATAATTTTGATAATATTTTTGTGTTGAAAAATAAGGTTTTTTATTTTTGTAATCAGGTAGGTATCATTTGATTGGTTAAAAATGGCATCTATGGGGGATTTACTGTCGCTGCAAATAATAGCTTTCTTTCCATTACTAGCGGCAAAACGAACCGCTTCCAATATTGCAGCTGTTTCGGCTGTAAATACCGAGCAGTACGAAGGCAAAACAAAAGCAGCTAGGGTGACACCGTTATTGTTTGTCAAAGCAAATGAGGTGCAGGTATCACTTTTAGATCCGTCTGTAAATATAAACTCCCAATCTTTTCTATAAGGTTGAATAGTTTCTTTATATAGCTGAGCATATTCCATGTTACTGGTAAATTGCTTGCGATATTGTTGTGTAACACTGATGCAACTTGAAGATAATGTCATGGAAGGCATAATTATTAAAAGTTCAACCACTGTAGGGCACGTAATTATCCCGAGTTCCTTGGAAATGGTTAGACAACGCATTATGGTGGTGGGTTTGTTGTATCTGCGTGGACATTGGAGAGTGCTATTTACATTCATGACTGTTAACTCGTTTCTGCATAGTAGCAACTTTGGAATGAGTAGCTGTGTGTTATGTATGGTCCTTAGCTGAATATCTGGTAACCCGGATTCTTTTAAAGAAGCTTTGATTGGTGATGTTGGGAAGGCACGAATGCTCCTTCTCGCTGCCGCATGGTAAGGTGTATTTAACAGTTTGATGTGAGTTTTGGCACAGTGTCCGTATATTGCAAGTCCATAGTGAATTTTTGATAACAATAATGCTCTTGTCACATTAATGAGAGTGTTTGGGTGACACAAACAATTTTTTGATGATAAGTACTTTATAATGTTTAGTCTTAAAAATAAGTTTGATCGAATATATTTACAATGTTCTTTATAAGAAAGAGTCTTATCAAATATTAAGCCTAGAATTTTTAAGGTATGAGTGTAGGGAATTTGTGTATTTAAAAAGGTTAAGGTAGGAAATGAGCATTTATGTTTTCTACAAATATGAAATGTGGAGCTTTTGTTTAATGAAATTTTTACACCTGATATTTCGGACCATTTGTTGACATCATTTAAAATTTTTATAAATGCATGATTAACTTGTCTTAAGTCTTTAATTTTTGTAAAGATCACGATGTCATCTGCGTAGATAAAGTGTTTTATTTGTGGGTTAGTGCTAATTATGGAACTGACTTTATTAAACGCAATGATGAAGAGAGTTGCCGAGAGTGGTGAACCCTGGGGTATACCATTGTTCAACTTGAAAACCTGTGATTGGCATTTATTGGCACATACGATAAATTTTCGTTGATATAAGAAAGATTTTATAATGTTAAACATTTGGTTTCCAATTTTCCATTGCTTAAGTTCACTGAGTACCATGTGAGCTCCAACCCTGTCGAAAGCTTTTTCTAAATCCAGGCTTAGAACTGAAACGTGATTACGGGATGTCAAGTTAGTGGAAGCGAAGTGTTCAAAGTGTAACAGGGGGTCTATTACTCCTAATCCTTTTTGAAACCCGAATTGGTGCGGACTTATGAGTCGATTTACTTTTGCATACCACATCAGTCTCGAGGAAATTATTTTTTCTAATGTCTTGGACATACAGGGTAAAAGGGAAATGGGTCTGTAGTTCTCGATGCAGGAAGAAGGTTTATTAGGTTTAAGGATGGGAATGACTAAGGAAACTTTCCATTGTTGAGGATATATACCAGAGTTTAGTATTTTATTATAGAGGTTCACTAGTCTTTGTTTAAGCGAGGATGGGAGATTTTTTAAGATGGGATAGGATATTTTGTCTGCACCGGGTGCTTTTAAGGTCGAAAGTGTCGTATCGAATTCGTTAAGTGTAATATCAGCTTCAATATGAAGTGCATTTGGAGACGGTGACGAGTTAGAGTAGGTTTCATTTTCTATTCGTTTTTTAATTGCGTTAAATGTAGGAGGAAAATTTGTTTCAGAGGAATATGATGACCATGTTTCTGCAAATTTTTCCGCGATTTCTTGGGATGTGTAAATAGGTCCTGAAGGCGTGTTAATGTGGGATATACTGAATCTGTGTGTGGATCCTGTTAGCATTTTTATATCGGACCATATTTGTTTCGGCTTCGTATTTGGGTTTATATTGGCTGTTATATTTTCTTATGATTGCCTTTTAGCCAACCTTAACTCCTTTCTAAAGTTAGCATTAGCCTTTTTATATTCAATTAAATTATCGTCAGTTCTATTGTGTTTGAATGTTGCCCACAAAGACTTTTTCCTATTTCGGAGAATAGATAATAGATTAGACCAATACGGTAATTTTGCTGAAAACCTTTGGGTGTTATTTTGAGGAATGGTTAAATGAGCTGCGGAACGAATAATAGTCTTAATAGCAGATGCTTCAGCATTTACGTTTTCTCTAGAGCTCTTAGTATTGGATAAACTTGTAAAAATATTGATGAATTTTTCCCAGTCTGCCTTTTCGGTTAGAAATTTGGATCTTGGCTTAACATTGTACGTTTTAGGGATGGAGAGGGATGTGACTATGGGAAAGTGATCGCTACTGTGGAGGTCATCGATTGTATTAGAAAGGAGTTTGGGTGCTATTGTGGATGAGGCCAGGATAATGTCGGGATGTGTGAAGGTGTTATGTGTAGAGAAGTGAGTTGCTTTACCATCGTTTAGCACGATAAGATCATTTGAAATGACTAAATCTTCAATGATTTCGCCCCTTTTATTCACTGTCGAAGATCCCCACAATGGACTCCATGCATTGAAGTCTCCCATTATGATAATTGGAGTAGTAAACTGATTTATGATATTTACGAGTTCTCTATAAGTAAAATTTTGATGAGGTGGTATGTAGCAATTAATAATTGTAAATTTGAATCCAATTTCTATTTCAATAGCTAAACAAGAAATGTTGCTGACGATTGGAATTTGCTTATGATTTACAGATTTCTTGACGAAAACTGCAATTCCTTGTTTGGCGTATAAGTTTTGTGGGCTATTGTGGAAATAGCTATGGTATTTATTAGGTGGGTATACCTTTTTATTGTAAGGGGTGTGGGTTTCTTGGAGTGAAATAATTTCCGGACAAAATTCATTAATAAGGATATTTAAATCAGGGTAGTTATTAAGTAAGCCATTTATATTCCACTGTAAAATTCGCATTATTTACTCTATCATTTCATTATCTGTTGTCAGAGCGGGGAGTATTGTAGGTTGAGGTGAGTATATTGTAGGTGTTGTTAGTATAGGAGCTGTAAGGTGAGAAAGCAATGATGAGATCATTGCGTGGGCTTGAGAGTCATCGACTGATACTGTTGTTGTTGTGTTTGCTATATTTGCTGTGGTGAAATTGTTTTCGGTTATTTCTTTTTCTTGTGTTTTTTGATACATATTGTTGGTAGGTTTGTTGTTTGTAATAGAAGGAATATTTTCTGTAGAAGAGAATTTTGAGAGTTTGTTATTTTCTTTAAAGTTGTTGGTAGTATTTTTAGCTATACTAGCGAATGTAGCAGAGTTTTCACTGAGTGCAGGAGTGAACTGGGTTTTTTGTATTTTTATTGCTTCTCGCATGGAGCACTTTTTGTCAGTTTTTATTGTTATTATTTGTTTCATTTGTATAAATTTGGGACATATTTTGTCAGAAGATGCGTGATTACCTGAACAATTTATGCAAAAGGAGCGAGTGCAATAGGATAGTTGGTGAGGGGGGAGAGCGCACTTGTCGCAAACAGCGACTTTAGTACATCGTTTTGTGGTATGACCTAAAAGTTGGCAGTTTTTGCACCTCATAGGGTTTGGATAGTATGGCCTTACCTTAGTTGTGTACCATGACACTTAAATTTTTTCAGGTAGGTGATATTTATCAAAGGTCAGGAGAACGACTCCACTAGGTACTGGCTTTTGATTAATGTATTTAGGGAATTTGAAAATTGATACAACTCCTTGTGGTTTTAAGTGTTCAATGATTTCATCGTCTGAGATTTCGTTGAGGCATGGTGCGTAAATTGTTCCTTTTGTGTAGTTAAGGTTGTTGTGAAGTTTTATTTCTACATCACATATGCCATATAAAGTTTTCGTTCATATGAATTTTTGAGCTATGTTGTTATTTTTAACTAATAATAAAAGTTTTCCGTCTCTAAGTTCTGATATGCTTATTATTTCGGTGCTTATATTTTTTAACGCTTTGTGCACAGCAAAACACGAATATTTGTTTATGGGTTTTTGAGAGTTCGTTGCACTTAGCACTAAATATCTTGGGTTATCTTTTGTTGTTGGAGGAAGGCTTGGGAAATCGTTATTGGGAAATGCTTGAATTTTTTTTCTTTTTGATTTAGGACTTGTTGATAACAGAGAGAACCTGTTATCACCAAGAGACGCAAATTACTTTTATGCAGGTGCATGTATATACCTACATATTTATCTGTGCGTGCGTGTTAACCTATCTCAGTGCATGTACATGGAAAAACTTTTATTTTTTAATTTGCTTTATTAACTTACAAGCGAATAAGCTGAAATATACAAAATTAAAAGTTTGTCATTTTCTAATGCATTGTTGTTATTGTTGCATTTATCTGTATACTTGTATATGGGCATATAAATTAAACGATTTATCTTTAATATGGTTCTTTATTTAATGCAGCTCACTGGCTGTTCTGGTGACATGAGTCTTTTAAAGTTTACAATAATTTCTTAGCCTACAATTAGCCTACAACTAACTATCGCGTCGCGCTGCGCTGCTGCTGTTCTGCTACCGCTCAGCCTGTGCGAATTCTATTCTGCTGACATAGCGGCTCCTGTGGAATGTTTAGTCGTTCACCGTATAAACGCTGTTATGTTGACATAGCGGTTCACATGGAATATTTGAGCATAAATATGCTGCCTCAGCGGCTCGTGTAAGGTATCGGATAACATTAGTGTGAGCGACCTGAGTGAAGGTTGCGTCGACGGATGTGTCGTCGACTGAATGGTCATCGTGAGAGTTAATTCACGATAACTTATATAATATGTTACATGTGTGTATGTGAATTTCATACAATCTCACCATCACAAAGTTTGTCTTAATTTGATTAGTGTGTTTACGGTGTGGAACACCGAGTGCAAAAATTGAATTTGAATACACACAAGGGTATTTCTAAATATTTTTATTATCTAAAGAATTTTATAAATACGAAACAACACCGTTATATAAAACTTTTCAAGTGTGATGAGTGAAATAAAATGTACGCAATATCAGCCTGTTGGCGTAGATTTTCTGCCGAGAAAAAGTAGTTTCAGGGGTGCATATGCTTAGCCGCACGGCTCCCGCCATACTTGGTTTAAGTACTTACATAGCTGAATTTAATTTTTCGAGACCCGGTGGCTAGAACTTTTTAATTTTAGAAAGATCTCAACTCGAAAAAGGACAGCCATTTTTTCCATTCTCATGGAACCATTGGCTTAGTACAGTAAAAATTTGATCTCTGCTCACCCGAACTGATCTCAGTAAGAACGAGTTTAGATTTTATTCCTCTACAACTCTACTTTACTTTTTAGTAGAGCTCAACCCTAAGAGAGAATATAAAGCTACTAGCTTATTAGTAGTAGAGATTTTAAGCTCTTACTTTTTTAAAGACGTAGACAAGACACTATATTTCATTCAGTATACTGGCCCCTCGATTACCTTTCATTCACTCCATTCATGTCTAATAAATGACTTTAGAACTCGTAGATTTCAACTCAAAACCAAAAATGTATGTTGTCCCTTATACATTTTTTGCATTTTTCTGGAGACACTACCTTGGTAGTATTAAAATATGATCCCTACTTGTCCTAAGCTTTCTGACCTCCATATGAATGATGAATGTTAACATTTTATTTATCTGGTTTTTATAGTTAGAGCTGAACCTTTAAAGAGAGTTCAAAGTCATTTATTTCTATTCTCATGGATTTACTAGCTATTAGTAGTTTAATTGTAATCCGTACTCCTCCTAACTTCTCAGATCTCTGAAAGTGGGAGTCAAGACACTTTGAAACTATGGTTTATTCATTCTTAAGACCACTTGTTCACTTAATATATACCCCCACATTCATCCCCTTCTTCGTTTTAAGGTCTCTAGTTTTGAAAGACCGAGTTAAACTAATTTTTATTCATTTATTTCTTTAGTTTTCCGCTCTTTTGTTCCATGATGACTTCAGAACTCGTACTGTTGATTTCCTAGCTCTGCCTCGTAAGGCTTATGTTAATTTAACCGATTTTGTTGTTCTATTTTCTAAACTAAATAATTTGTCAGGTCGACTTTGAGAAATAATTTATTCTCGACTATTTTAGAAATTAAATCTTGATAAGTTAAGCGCATTAGCAAAAATCTCCATATATCTTATATCGAATAAAATGAGACATTGTTGCTATCATAAAAAAGCACTTTCCCGTTCATATTGCTGAAAGCCATCGCTTTATTTATTATAAATTTTGATCCAATTATATAATTATATGAAATGGCGACCCGCACTGGCTTTTACATGGAATTGGAATAAAGAATTAACGGTACAATCTGACAGGTAAAACAATTTCTCACTGCACCTTTCTACCTTAATGAAAGTATGTTTCGTTTCCAACTATCACCAGCAGCCTTCAAAATTTTAATCCTGTACCATGCCGACGTAGTAATGAAGATAATAAGATTTTACCTTTCATAAATCTATTGTAAACGATATTTCCTACAGCTAATCCGCAAAGTTTCTTAATTTATTCGAACCCTTACTCATGGAATCTCGTCGTCGTCCAAACTCTTGTACTAAATATTACGATGAAATCGCGCTCAAAAGTTAAATGAGGCATTACTGAGGCTCTGTTTAACTTTTTAGAGTCTTTTCGATTTGAGTCTTTTTGATTCGAGTCCTCCTCCGAACTCCAGGAAATTCCATTTTATATATCGAACCGCTTGTATAAGATAGATGTTCGCACCCATTCTTAGACAAACGCATCCAACTTAAACTTCCGAGGGACTTCCCACTTAAACAGAAGTCACCTATTTTGGAAAGCCATCAATAACCTCCTGCACAGAACACACTCCCCAGAACACATAACAAAACTCTTTGCAGAATACTAGTCACCAACCAACAAATTTTTCACAAACTTTTCCTTATTCCTTCTTCCTCTGAACTTAGTGCCCCTTACTGATAACTATGCCGTCATTGTTATCATTCCTCGAAAGGCTGCACTTCTACGCAACGGCAATCGCCAGCCCCTGTAAACTATAACACTGCAGGCGCGCCACTTTATGCTGCATATCCAAAATAAGTATGATTTCTCATGTCTTCCATTTGCCATTTTCCTCATCGGGCTAGGTGCATTCCACCAGCGCATTACTTCATTAATATTCCCCTTCCGCTTTAGCTCAGCTGTTTCCTGTCGTTGCCCTTAGTATCGCCCCGTGATGTTAGCAAGAACATCGAAAACCTTTTTGTATGCGAAAACTATTTGTTTGATATTTCCACATCATCTGCTGATGCAAGCGCGCTACTCCTCCCAAACAGCAACCACCTCCCACATTCCACACTGGCAGCTCGTCTCAAAAAACTGTTGCATTCCAAGTAATGGTTGCCGCCGCTTTGCCTTTTTATACTCTCGCAATAAAGTTGCTAAGGAGAGTACTACAGTTTTGTTCACATAACGGTTGTTTGTAAGTCCTAAAATTAAAATATTCAGATATAGGGTTATATATACCAAAGTGATCAGGTGACGAGAAGAGTTGAAATCCGGATGTCTGTCTGTCCGTCCGTGCAAGCTGTAACTTCAGTAAAAATTGAGATATCATGATGAAACTTGGTACAAGTATTTCTTGGCTCCATAAGAAAGCTAACTTCGAAGATGGGCAAAATTGGCCCACTGCCACGCCCACAAAATGGCGATAACCGAAAACTTATAAAGAGCTATAACTAAGCCATAAATAAAGATATGAAAGCGAAATTTAGCACAAAGGATCGCATTAGGGAGGGGCATATTTGGACATAATTTTTTTGGAATTGTGGGTGTGGCCCCGTCCCCTTCTAAGTTTTTTGTACATATCTCGGAAACTACTATAGCTATATTAACGAAACTTTCAGAAGTAATTTCTTGAAGGTACTATCTTAAAACGATGGAAATCAGATTATAACCGCGCCCACCTGCCATACAAATATATATATACATATCTTAGAAATTAGTAATTTGCTTAATAGCCTTGGAAGTATTTACACGAAAAATTCCTACGTAAATTGCATTTTTTAATGCTTTCTGAAACAAAGGAGTTCATCTTCCGCAAATGTTCGCTCGTGAAAGCTAAACTAGATAGAAAATTTGTGAAAACAATTTTTAAGTATACCATATATCAAGGTTGAAAGTTTCAGTTGTTATGAATAGACATATATATGTATAATATATATATTATTACGTTAGATGTTTATAATTTCAATTACACTAAACAACTTGAGTAGTGAAGTCTACATTTTTAGCTGAAGTTTTAATTAATTAAGTGAAAATTTACCATAGTAGTGTTAGCATCATCAATCATATCTTCTTCTTCTTCTTTACTGGCGTAGACACCGCTTACGCGATTATAGCCGAGTCAACAACAGCGCGCCAGTCGTTTCTTCTCTTCGCTACGTGGCGCCAATTGGATATTCCAAGCGAGGCCAGGTCCTTCTCTACTTGGTCCTTCCAACGGAGTGGAGGTCTTCCTCTTCCTCTGCTTCCCGCGGCGGGTACTGCGTCGAATACTTTCAGAGCTGGAGTGTTTTCATCCATCCGGACAACATGACCTAGCCAGCGTAGCCGCTGTCTTTTAATTCGCTGAACTATGTCAATGTCGTCGTATATCTCGTACAGCTCATCGTTCCATCGAATGCGATATTCGCCGTGGCCAACGCGCAAAGGACCATAAATCTTTCGCAGAACCTTTCTCTCGAAAACTCGCAACGCGATCAATCATATCAATATTATAAAATATACAACGAATCTATATCAACATCCACTTGAAAAGAAGACTGAAAGAAGACCAGCAAGTTACCCTTAAATGAGAACACAGGAGTCATTCGGAAGAAAAATCAGAAAGTATTTACACTTGTTTTAATAGATTAAGATTCAATTATTCATTTTATTTAGAAAGATTTAATTTACGAAATTATGTCTAGATTAAATAAAAGATCTGTTGTACAAAGTCGACTTGAAAATAGAAGACGTATGCAGATTCTTCGGGCAAACTCAGTATATAGAGTTAGTGAGCAATCACATAATACTCAAAGCCATGCTAATCGCAGATTAGATCCAGAAGTCCGCCTGTCAGAACAAAGTACCAATACAATTCAGCATAGGACAAGGCGACAAAATCAAGATGTTCGGTCTGCTGAGCAAAGTATAAATACTGTTTATCATAGGTTTTGGCGGGAAGATCGCTTAATAAGGTTAGCTGAACAAATCGTAGATACCAATCAGCATAGAACCCGGCGACAAAATCCTCAATTTCGCTCTGAGGAGCAAAGTAGGAACACCCAAGAACATAAGTCCCGGCGGGAGAACCCAGATCTTCGGTCTGCTGAGCAAAGTAGAAATTCGAGGCAACATAGAATTCGACGCCTAAACCCTATTATTCGGTCAAGTGAGCAGTCTCATAATACTGTAGTACACCGAGAACTTAGAAGAAATCCTAACTATAGACATTAAGAGCGCATACGTGATCAAATACAAAGAGAACGTTCAAGAAAAAATCTTGAAATAAGGGGAGAGGAACGTTATAGAGAAACGCAACGACGAAAGCTTATCTGGAGCGGTACAAGGGAACAAATTTTAAATCAGAGACGTCAACAACAAAATCAGGCCCGTATTCATAAAGAAAGCTTGGCAAATAGGCAAATTCAAAACGAAAGGCAGTCCCAACGAAATATGTGTATTAAACAGAGAAAATAAAATTTTTGCAATGGTTGCATTTCAAGAGATTTTCGATGCATTTATTTTGAAACTATAAAGAGAGGTCCCACCGAAATATGTATGTATTTGCTGTGGTTCAAGTACGCAAGTTAAATTTCGGAACTATTACTCAAGTTCACCCAGATGCTACATCTGCTTTCTTTTTAGAGAAAAGTTTCCTTCTGAAGATGGAAACTAAAATTTTTGCTTAATTTGCAAAAATGGGATTGCCAAAAGTAACATACCAAAAATATGTTTGTTAAATGGTCTAGACTTTCCGAATTTACCAGATTGTTTAAAAAATGTAACCCCTATTGAAGAAAGGCCAATAATGCCTCGATTGCCTTTTATGACCATTCGTCCTTTGGGATATCAAGACCAAAGTTCGATTCAAGGTGCCGTTGTCAATATACCTATTTCTGTTAATAATGTTGTGATATCTCTACCGATGACTTTCGATCAAACTCATGTGATACAAATTCACATAATGGCAGCAAAACGGCAGTGCATTTAGAAGAATTCCGTAATCTTATATTTAGGTATAAAATCGATTTTCTTGTATTTACACATTTAGTAATCGACATCGAAAGACGTATGGAATACAAACATGATTATATGACTGATACCATACGGCCAGCGAAGGTTATGGAAGCTTTGCGATTCTTAGTGAATACTCCTCTGTATCGTGAGCATAATATATACGTAAATAAGAATTGGATTTCAGGCTTTAATAACCAAGAAGAAGTTCCCTTTGTTGCATCTGCTGAAGATGATAGATTATTTAAATCTCTTTATGAGAAACAGATTTTCCATAATAATCACTCAGACATTCCCATAGCACCCGTACCTGCAGAACTGAATCCAGGTGGTCAAGAGACTTTTTAGACATTATTCCTATAGAAAACATGGAATATAACTGTTTAGTTATAGCCATAATAGATATCGCTTAATCCGCTCAGATGCGGTTACTTGTGTTAGATATTTTGATTACCGCTACCGGCAAATCCTTAAACTTTTTAAAGATGATACCGGCATTTTTGGACCACATTTTGTAAAAAACTATTACTGGAGAGTAGAGTTTCAACAGAGGTTCCCCGCATATACATGGCATGTATTGGCTTAATAATGCTCCCAAGATCTACCTTCAAAATCCTGAGACATTCTCCGAAGTCATTGCTTTCATTGACACTTATGTTTCAACAGATGGTTCAGTAAGCCACTTGCAACATTATTTAGATTATCAAAAGCATATTCACAGTCGGTCGTGTACTAGAGAAATAAGAGGACAACAATTTTGTCGTTTTGATATACCATATCCACCAATGCCTTGCACACAAATATTGCTTCCTTTTCCCGACACAACTTAAGATTTGGAAAGGCATAAGGAAAACTTTTTTAGAAATCAAAATGTTTTGAATTCAACTCTGACTACAGAAGATATATCGAATTTAGATAATTTTGAATATTTCTTGAGCGATAATAGAATAAACATGTCTTTTGATGACTATTTTCTAGCTCTGAGATCAAGCTTATCAAAACCTAAAATTTGTCTGAAAAGAAAAATGCAAGACCGTTTTATAAATGCTTATAGTAATCCTATTATTTTGGAACTCCATAGGGCTAATATGGATATCCAATATATACTGGATGCATATGCTTGTTGTTCCTATATAATTAATTATATTAACAAATTGAACAGAGGAATTTCTAGGTTCTTAAATGAAGCTATATCAGAAGCAAATGCCGGAAATTATACAATAAAGCAAACACTTCAACATATAGGTCATAAATTTATATCAGGCACGGAAATATCTGCACAAGAAGCTGTTTATTGCTGTATTGGGCTTCATCTTTCGGAAGCTAGTAATGGAGAAATATTTATAAATACCGCACGACCGGAGGAACGTGTTCGAATGGTAAAATCTAGGGCGGAACTTCAGAACCTTCCTTCAGATTCTACTGAAATATTTGTAGCTGGTATTTTAGACCGTTATGTGCAGCGGCCCGATCAGTTAGAAACTGTTTGCTTAGCAGATTTTGCATCTATTTGTAAATTTGTGAAATCCAATAGAATAGTGCAAGACAGTGATCATGAAGAAGAAGAGAGGAAAGATAATAACGTACCAGATATTGGGGTACCCATTGCACTTAGAAACGGTAGCGGTTTTGTTAAAAAACGTACCAAACCAATTATTATTCGGTACAGAAGGTTTAGTCCTGATGTGACCAAAGTTGAGTATTTCCCCGAAATGGTAATGCTTTTCTATCCATGGCGGAATGAACAGCAAGATCTTATTGAAAATGATAATGAGCTAACTTGTATAACCGTACCGTATTTTAATTGAGGGAAATCGAAAAAAACATGATGTTTTTGTTTGTGGAAAATGAATTTCGGGAGTATTGTATTAATTTGCTGGATTTGCATGGCGAACATACAACAGATAATGGTACTGAATCTGATTGCAATATTAGACCCCCTTTAATTTCGGTTGAGGAATTATTTTCTCTAGTTCAAGGTTTAAATATTAAGCAAAGAACATACTTGACTCATTTGATGCATCAGATTAAAACAAGTCCACCATTTTATGAATTCATTGGGGGCAGAGCAGGTGTTGGAAAAAGTCGTTTGATATATGCAATATATCAAGCACTTAAACATCGCTTCAATTCTACACCTGGATCCATCCCAAGTTCTTTAAAAGTTCTCCTTTGTGCACCTACGGTTAAAGCAATATTCGGGATAGATGGACTGATACTTCACTCAATATTTTCTCTTCCTGTAAATCAGCTGAATAGAGAGTTGAGGCCCCTAAGAGGTGACATAGTTAATTCTTTGTATTTCAAACATGCTAAAACTAATCATAATTGATGAAATCTCAATGGTGGGCGCTCGAATGTTTAGCTATGTTTGGAGATTTGAAGCAACTCTCACTGTTGGAGATAGGTGGATATTTTCTTCTAATCCTAATGATGCTTATAGCAATTTAGCTGGTTCTCCTTTGTGGGACTTGTTCAAATATTTTGAATTAACAGAAATAATGAGACAAAGGGACGATCAAGCTTTTGCTATTGCGTTAAACCGTATGGCATCTGGCACGATGACAAATGATGATATATCATAAATTCAAACTCGGGTAGGTAATTCTGAAGAAGTCCCGGATGATGCGATCCATTTATTTTGGTCAAACGAAGAGACAAATAATTTCAATGCCCTTAAGCTCAGTCGAATTACAACTGAAGCTATTTCATCAACTGCCAAAGACTCTGTAAGAGAAATGGGTTCATACATGCTAGGTGATCAACAAGGGAATATTTTGGAAAGAGTTCAACTTTTCAAAACTTTTGAAAGACAGGGACTTCCTTATGAGTTGACACTAAAAGCCACTGCAAAATACATGATTACAGTGAATATAAACACATGTGATGGTTTAGTTAATGGGGCAACTGGAGAACTAATGCAAATTGATTATCCAGTAATTCTTTGGATTAAATTCTTGGAACCTTCTATTGGTTTGATAGCACGATCAAAAAAGAGTCATCCTCTAGAAAGTTCTTGGACCCCAATTGAAAAAGTTATTAGATCTTTTCAATATAAAAGAAATGAGCAAATTATAATTGAAAGAAATCAGTTTCCAGTCGTTCCATCTTAGGGAATAACTATTCACAAAAGTCAGGGTGCTACATATAATAAAGTTGTCGTTCATATTTGACTCAAAATGCCTAGAGCTTCGATATATGTCGCTTGCAGTCGAGCTACTACGGCAGTAGGTCTCTTTATTGTCGGAAATTTTATTCCTCCTAATAAATTTTCTGAATCGGATCCAGTATTTAGGGAAATGATGGAATTGAGCACATTTAAAGCCCTGATTACAAGTCTCAATTTTATGATTTCATTTCGATCAACAGCACTTCAAATTTTATTTCATAATGCTCAAAGTCTCCACGCTCACATTAACGACATAAAAGGCGACTGTCTGCTGCTATCTTCAGATATTTTATGCTTCGTAGAAACCTGGAGCATTCCTGTTGAACATTTTGAGATACCAGGATTTACTTTTATAAACGAGCTGAGGATAGATGTCACTGAAACAAGCAACCGAAATAAACGGGGCCTTAAAATTTATGCAAAGCATAGTGTTGCCGGCTCTATAGAACCGATGATTATAAAGAAAATTTATTCAGGCCGCAAAGTTTTAGAAGCAGTTTTGTTTAAATGTTTCAACAACAATATTCTGGTTCTTTACAGAAACTCAGCTTTTCCCCTCAGGCTTTTTATTGCAGAACTTCAAGAAATTCTTACTACAGAGTTGTGCAATCAAAATGTCTAATTGTTGGAGATTTGAACATTTGTTTAAAGTCTACAGGGTCTACAATAAAAAAATCTTCTTCAAGATAGAAACTTTAGTTCCCTGCTTAGTGTAGAATGTTTAACTACACCTACGGGGACGCAAATTGATTGGGCATTTTCAAACATGAATCATTCATGTTGATGCAATCATTTATGGGACAGTGCATAGCTATCATGTTGGTATTTGTGTCTCTATTTCGGACTACAATAGTATCTTTTTAACACATAAGGGCATAAGAATAGGCCAAAAATAATATAATAATAATATATTAATTCACAATAGTAAATTAATACTTAAACTAAGAAATTTTAAATCATTTGTATAATTTGTTAATATATAAGAATTTGTATAAACATTAGGGTGTGCCATTTTGAGGCAACCTTTTTTTTTCAACTGAAAAACAGGCTCAAAACTTTCGAAATGTGTAAAATAAAAGTCACTCAAAAGATGAGCTCTTAATATTAATATTAAGAGGTGCCTCTTTCAAATTTTCTGTTTTCCATATAAATAACATGGAAAAAAAATCATTTTTTTTGTGGTGGTTATTGTGTGGAGGTTTTATATGTGCACGCGATGGCTGCCAGTAGGGATAGAAATCTCGATTCCGATTCTGCTCGAGAATCGAGTTTTCTCGTAAAATAATCGATTTTTCGAATGTCAAGAACCGATTCTTAATCGTCTTCGACTACTGAAGATCGATTTTGAAAAATCAATTATTTAACGAGAAAAATCGATTCTCGTGTAGAATCGGAATCGAGTTTACCATCCCTGCTGGCAGCCATCGCGTGCACATATAAAACCTGCGCACAATAACCACCACAAAGAAAAATGATTTTTTTTCCATGTTATTTATATGGAAAACAGAAAATTTAAAAGAGGCACCTCTTAATATTAATATTAAGAGCTCATCTTTTGAGTCACTTTTTTTTTTACACATTTCGAAAGTTTTGAGCCTGTTTTTCAGTTGAAAAAAAAGGTTGCCTCAAAATGGCACACCCTAATAAGCATAAGGTAGAATTAAAATAATTTAACAAATCTTTCAAAATTGTAATATTATATAATAAAATATACATTATTATCTATTAAGAGAAATGCAGTTTTTTGAAAAACAAAAAATATAATATTGTTTTAAATAAAATATAATATATTATTTGTTAATATATAAGAATTTGTATCAATATAAAGTAGAAGTAAATATTTTAAGAATAAATGAAATGTACGTAAGATATATTTTGCTATTTTTAAAAACATATCTTTAGAATTTAAAAATATAACATTTAATTATTAAAATATTTAATACTTATTACTTCTAAGTCAAACCTGTATAATCTTATTCATATAAGAAATAAAATGTGCATTAACTTCGAAAAACGATTGTTTTTGTTTTTTTTTACATAGTCCTCAATACAGTTTAAATAAATGAAAATACAAATCAATACTCAAAGTACACAAATTGATCTAATCTAATTAATTTTACAGCAAAATAAAAAAATATGTAAATGACGGATAATGAAATCCCGATTATCGCTTTATCGTGCGAGAGTATAAAATGTTCGGTGACACCCGAACTTAGCCCTTCCTTACTTGTTTTATTTGCTTTTGCTCAGTTATTGCCTTCTCTTGCCTCTTTTATTACTACGTTTTTATTTTTTGCATTGTTTGTGTTTTTCGCTAAGTGCTTTGGCTGGCAGCTAAATGCAACTCTGCAGCTGCTTCCTCCTCCTGCTCTTTCGCAATAAGCTGTTTAATTAATGAAGAAAACTCACTTCACACCGACAAACGCTATCGATGAATCGATGAAACTTGAAACTAGCGCTTCTCATCCATCCTTTGCCGCTTGTTTTCAGCTTTGGTTAGATTCTTGGTCTGAGTTAGCCGCCTGCTCTTGTTGACTTGGATGGAGTTCAAAGTTGCAGGCAGTTCTGCCTCGTAAAACTTGTTAGATCTAACACATCAAACTTGCTTTGAGATGAATGAATAAATGTCTAATTGCAGTAAAGTTAATTGTGAAGTTCGTTACAGAAACTTTTGGCTGGAAATCAAAGTGTGGCGTTGCGGGGTTTTAACGGTATAAATATGTGTATCGAGTTAGTTGTTTAAATAAAAACAATGACATAGATTTGGTAGGTGTTACTTCAGTAGAGATTTATTCGAGCACCTTCTCCTATTTTGGGGTTTTGTTCCCAATTTAAAGCCGCATCCGAACAGCTTGGATAAAAATTTGTTTCTGTTAAGCACATACTCTAATGTTTGCTAATTCCTATGGAGGAGCAGTAGAACTATTTTCTTACTTGGAAAATGAGTGTGACCCAAGATTTTTTGCTCATATGCGGAATACGAGTACGTACCTAAACTCCGACTTCACTACAACTTTGTTCGTTAGACTAATTTCTTTCGAGTAGAGTTGCATAGAGTCCACTAAGTACGATTGTAGACTTTGAATGTATTTACCAGCTCTTAAAGAAACCTAAATTTAGTACTTTTTGGAATTTTTATTTAGTTAAGGACAATACGGATTAAACCTTGAGAAAATTAAGGGAAGAGAACATATTGGGGAAGGTCTCAAAAGAATTCGTTCTGGTATGAAATTTTCTTCGAGCGTAAGGAATCTTTGCTGCGATTGAGAGAAACCATAACTTGCCCTACTTGACATTGAGGATCAATAAGATAGCCGATGCCGACTAGACTTTTCCGTTGTCAAAATCAATATAATCGAGACGCTTCCATTCGCAAAGACTGTCCGCAGCTTATTTGACTGATTTTGAGCTTGATCTTTTTTAATAAAAAGTATTGCCATGCCGATTGTCATGACATTTACAAGTATTCAAATCGAGTACGAGAAGCAACTTTTTCGTTTCGCGAAAGCAATTTCTGTTCCAGCAGCTGGCTTATTCTGACTTTGCTTGACGTTAGCCCAATAGATCTAAAGCGTTAAATCGCATATCGGAACTACCAGAGATAATTAACTATGTATTGTATGTACGACTGAATGAAAATATTCCATTGTTTGCATCAAAATTTGTAACACGCGATATTCAAACTAACTTTCCAACAGTCATCTTAAAAAATAGGGTCCAATAGATTTACCCAAATTTCTCGATAATTCTTACAGCCCAAATACCAATTATAAATGCACTTGATGACATACGATTCAAACCAGAAATGAGCCATATGTTTCATCGACACGGACGCCGAAGAACATTTCGCACCACTGAAACACGATTATCATGGTATATGATAAATCAATGATTTGATGCGTTTGCCACGTTAGTCATCTATTTTGAATCTCATTGCACTGGCATCTTACTCTAATGACACCATGTCTGACAGCCGCACGATGATTGTTGTCTATTTCTACTCGTCTTTGAAACTCCAACCTCAATATAATCCCCTTTCGTTTACTTAAGTATTGATCCGTTACTCTGTCTGATTCTGCCAGTTCAGTTCATGTACACGAAGCGAACTGTTTTCTTTAAATCAGCGATAGAGAACAACTTTGTATCACTAGCGACCCTTTTGTTTATGAACGTTCGTTTCTGCAGAAAATGCCCAAAGTGATACATACAATGATTGAAATGATCGACAGCGTTCGGGAAAAAAAGTGATGTAGTCGGGCACTTCTGTTCTATTTCAAATACATATGTTTGTATGTGCATGTATATATGTATATACATATGTAATATGTATAATGGAAATTCCATAAAGTACATACATACCAGAAATATATGTATATATGTATGTATGTACGTACTCGAGGGAAATTTTTGTTTACGCATCGAAAATTTGTAACATGCGCATATATGCAAAGCTAATACATTTTTTGCCACACATGATTCAAATCAGTTCAGCAGAAAATTGTTGTGGTTCGCTATACTTACAGATTTACCCAAAGATTTACTCGTAAATTTTCTTACAGTTTACCCAAAGTTTCACATCAATTCAAACAATCGTCGCAACGCTGTGAACTGACATGATACGATTGAAACCGAAGCCAGCCATACGTTTACACGATCGTGATTGCCGAAGAACAGATTGTTCGTGTTGCATCAGGTCAGTTGGCGCTGGCAAATACACGAATTGATTAACAATGTTGTCTATGTTGAACTGAATTGATTTGATTGTGTTTTTGGCACGACTGTTTGTTCTGATTTTATCATACTCGTTGCAGCTCTCTGGTCCACTCTAAGTAAAGAGTCACAGTAATCTATATGCTACGCGCAAAGTGACCCGCAGCGCGCTGCACTGCCAGATGGGAGTTGGTTGTTTTTTGCAACTCCGTTTGCTTTCGCACTCACTCCATTTCATACCTCGCCTATTGGCTGTTTTTCTTCGCCTTTTAGAGGCAGCCGCCAACAGCTATGCGCTGCCATGCTTATTTTTGGTACAAAAAGCGCTAATACATATTTGTGCTTTCAATACAAAGTACTACTAAAAATCGCATAGATGCAACGCCGCTCAACTTTAGCCTCGTCCCGCCTCATACTAGTACGACCTCAGGGCGCACAACTCATGTGTCGCGCTGGCCCTTAGACTGGGCTAAGCGTTTTGTTAGCCCAATATTTATTGCACTTCGCATTCAAATTGTTATTTTCAATGCAAGTTGCAAGCTTCTAGCGCATTGGCTAGCTACAGTTGTTGTCAATGGCGTTTGATTTGCATGAACCCGCTTTAGGAGCAATTTTTAACTTGGCTTTCTTCTATTTTTATTTGCGGGTGTATTTGTAACAATGCCAGCGCTTGAATGCCATTGAGCGGAGGGATAGAAGCGTCTTATTTCCGAAAGAATCAATGAATTTTTGAACTTCCAAAACTGTGACTATCGTAGTTTAATCATTCCTGTAGTCCTTCCAAAGAAATTAAGATGATATCCAATGGAATGATTTAATCAAGGCTTTATTGATTTATATTCATTTGACCTTAGCTCTGTGATAATAAAAGAAGCCCCGGCAATTTCCCCAGAGTTGGATTAATTTCAAACCGTAATATTCCTTTGCGTAAGATTCTGACATGATCTCCTATCTCTTCGAACTTCTTTACGTTGTATGTTTTGAATCGTATCTAAAGGCTTACCAAAGTATAGCTGTAGTGACAAACATTCAGGCGAATAGTCAAAAAGTCAATCAGTTAGTGAGTGCATCAGTGCTTGAGTGGAGAATTGAAAATTGCGCAGAACAAATTTTTCAGTTTTGTGTGGTCTTTTTTTTGCAATTGGTCAGCTCTTATTCGGTAACGGTGATTGAACTTTGCATCAATACAGTGTTAGAAACCGAAGTTGTTGGTTTAGGCGGTGGGATGCAGCTGGCGGTTGTATACAATTCAATTTAAGCATATGTGAGACTTTCGACAGTAAAAAGTTGAAATGGTATGAATAGATGCGTTAGGGAATGGTTGCTATGAAGAAGAAGAGTATCGGGCACTTTGGCGACTGTCAAACGATGTGGGTGACTTATACCAACCTCGTAACCTAGTGTTCCAAATTTCAAATTAAAATATTTTAGTATTATCAATTTATTAGACAGAGCTGCCCCTTGTTCGGACCCCTTCAACTTCCCTAAGCCATTAGAGAACATTTCTTAGCAATGTACCTACGGGCAATATCCATGGGTGCTATGATTAAATTGACATTAAGTGCTATTGTTGGTATAGTCCGTAGAGCATCGGAAGTACCGATGAGAGCCACTCTTAGGATGCATTCAAGCCTCTTATCGATTCTAAGGCATAGACCATCCTTCTCTCTCCTCAGTATTTGCTAGGTATTTTCCCTTATCAACAGGTTGAAGACATGACTCTCCAAATGAGAAAAGAGGCACGTCTGGAATCTTATATCTTCTGGCTTCAGTTTTACTTGGGTTGACGGGTTACCCTTCGGTTAGCGCCTAGAAAATAAAGTAAAGAAAGAAAAGGTTGATAACACAGGCGAGATATTGAATATTACATTATAATATTTTACATAAATCAGACTTATCGACTATAAAGTTGATTTTGTTTCCTCGAGCAAATTTAAAACGGCAAAACATCTTAAAAAAAAAAAAAACAAAAAAAAAACATGGATTTTTTCAGAGCTGTTACATTTTAGCGAGAGTGCAGTATATGAAAGTAGAAGTGAGTGGAACTTAATCGGAAGAGCATTTTCTCAGCATCGAAATATCCAATAAAAGCTGAAAACTTCTTGACTCTCTAATTTCAATAATTATTTTCTTTTATTTAAATAGATATAACAACTTTTCAAGCCGCATACTTTCGAAAGTGTCGTAATTGGCACTGTACAAACGAATTTGAACCACTAACCAATTTACGAAGAAACGCGAGTTATGTATTTATAAGTATATAGTATATACGTACATACATACAAACACACTTTATTTTTTATATGATATAGTGGAACTACCATTTACAACATTTTTGTTGCATGCGTCATTGCACACACTCAAAATACTAATACGAATGCGTGAATGCGTAATAATATCCTGTCGATAGCTTCAAAGGCCAAGCAAGAGCATAGCACGACGGCGACAACACGACGATTATGGAAAAGTGTTCAAATTAAGTGTGTGTGCAAAAGTTTCATTTCATTTTTCAAATTTTGTATTTTTTGCAATTGTTATATTTATTGCAAATTTTATTTTTTGAATGGCTTCATTGCTGAATTTTATGTGAAAACTTTGCTTTTTGCTTTTGGATTAAAGCCACTGCTGTCGGTCTACGTATTTATTCCTGCATTATGCTCCTTCTCAAACTGTTGCTGTTACAGCGACAAAAAACGATGAAGTAATTTATAGGAATACTGCCGAGTTAACAGTCCTTGGCAGGTTAAAAATCCGGATCTGTTCTTATAGATCCGACAGTCTTGGGATTACAGATAAATATAATTTACAAGATTTTGTAGTTGCAAAGGTAGAAAACATACTTAAAGAAATTTGTAGAAATGTCCTTCGAGTTGAAAATTCGAGACTGTTCCGAGTACGTAGACCCGACGGGTATGAAATTATAGATAGATGAGACTCTCAAGATTATGGATAGCCCTACGCATTCTAGAAAACAACAAATGTACTTAGACTTCATTGGGGCGAGCTGCTCCGATTCCGATTATAATAATCTTCATAACCCTACCAAATGACGCTACGTCCGCACAAGATGGTTGGCCACAGTTTTCTACCATATCTGAAATTTTTAGTACTATTTCCCATTAGTAGCACCTTACCGTTTTATTAGTTTTCTTTAATGTCTGATAGGAAAAGTATATTTGAACCGAGTCTTTAACTGATCGACATCTTAATTTATTGCAATATACGTGAGCTTCAAGACAAATAACTCGCGGATAACTGATGCTGTCTTTAGACTTCGATGGGCTATTAACTCATGTACTAACTCTTAACTAGGCACTAAAACTGTATCTCTTTCAGGGAGAATATTGTGATTAAAACAATGTATTTCCTACTCAAAAACAAAACCCTACCACTTAGCACCCCAAACTGCTTTTCTAGAACCACAATATCTCTTTCGATTATTTACAGTTAAAAAATGATAAACGTTGCAAAAAATGTCCTTAACACCCACAAGTGACACTCACTGCTCGCAAGAAATATGCAGATAAGTTATTTTCCACTTCTCTCTTTCTCCCTCTCTCTCTATTTTCTCTACGCAATTCTTTTGCATCACTTTCTACACAGTAATAATATTCCTTTTCGCCTACATTTCGCGCATATTTTCCGCCTCAACTGTGGTCACTTGCCGCCTTTGTTATGCTAGTAAAATTTTATTATTTTTTTACTGACTCTCCCACCAATCGCACATACACCAGTACACTAGTACGACTGAGTGGCTCAGCAGCCTTTAAGATAATCATAAAAATCCATTTTCAAACGATGCCAAAGTGCGACAAGTCAAGCGCATGAGACATGTGAGAAGACATAAGAATGCCGCTAAAGCAACATAACACACACATACATATATGTATGTATAAATGTACGTGATAATAATAAAACCGTATCATTAGCTACACTCAGTTGTCATAGGCAGTTCTTTGCAGAGATCAGACAGAAGCTTAAAGTTACGTATACGCACTTTCCGACCGGAGCCCATTTTTGGAGGGTATTTTATTTTCTACACCACCCACAGGCATGCTCATCAGAGATCTGCAACGGACACACAATTTCCGTGCACACTCGACCCCAAAAACCCAAAACCAGCTTCTATCGCTTTCTTTAAACAAGGAGAAGGATTGGTCGTTAGCGACTGTGCGCAGACGCAGACATTTTTTGTTTATGTGTAATCGTCAGTGGAAGATGCAGTCATGTGTAGAAGTTCACGCAAGTGAGGAAAGTTCTCTGATCGCCATTCACTTGGGAGTGGCCAGAAACGATTCTTTTACATATGACTCAAGCAGCTCACGACTTCCGGTCTTTGACCAAGTATCCTCTGGGTAGCCTAAGAACATCCGTTTGAAGGCGAGCTAAAGTGAGAAGGCGAAACATCCCCTGCATAGGGTTGTGCGTTGGGTTTGGGACCCGCCACGTAAAAAAAAACCCCCAATGAAAAGGAAAAAACAGCCTCGGATGAGAGACCCCCCTTTTGATGAGGACCACGGCAAACGAAATAAGGACTATGATTTGAGGGCATGCACCTGGAATGTCCGGTCCCTTAATTGGGAAGGTGCCGCTGCCCAGCTGGTAGATGTCCTCGTAAAGATAAAGGCTGACATCACCGCCGTCGAAGAAATGCGATGGACGGGACAAGGACAGAGACGAGTAGGTCCTTGTGACATTTACTACAGTGGCCATATAAAGGAGCGCAAGTTTTTTGTTGGATTCGTGGTGGGAGAGAGACTCCGTCGCCGAGTACTATCATTCACTCCTATGAATGAACGTCTAGCCACAATCCGCATCAAAGCGAGGTTCTTCAACATATCGCTGATTTGCGCCCACGCCCCGACGGAAGAGAAGGACGATGTGACCAAAGATGCCTTTTATGAGTGCTTGGAGCGCACTTATGAGAGATGCCCCCGCCACGATGTTAAAATCGTGCTTGGCGACTTCAACGCCAGGGTGGGCAAAGAAGGTATCTTTGGCACTACGGTCGGTAAATTCAGCCTCCACGAGGAAACATCCCCAAATGGGTTGAGGCTGATCGACTTCGCCGGGGCCCGAAATATGGTTATCTGTAGTACTAGATTCCAGCATAAGAAGATACATCAAGCTACCTGGCTGTCTCCGGATCGAAAAACCACCAACCAGATCGATCATGTTGTGATAGACGGAAGACACGTCTCCAGTGTTTTAGATGTGCGTGCGCTCCGAGGTCCTAACATCGACTCGGACCACTATATTGTTGCAGCCAAAATTCGCACCCGCCTCTGTGCAGCAAAAAACGCACGCCAACAAACACAAGGAAGGTTCGACGTCGAGAAGCTGCAGTCACAACAGACAGCCGAACGATTTTCTACTCGGCTTGCACTCCTGCTCTCTGAGAGCACTCGTCAACAACTCGGTATAAGGGAGCTGTGGGACGGCATTTCAAACTCCTTACGTACAGCTGCAACCGAAACCATTGGTTTTCGAAAAGTGCAAAGGAACAACTGGTACGACGAGGAGTGCCGTGTCGCAGCGGAGAGAAAACAGGCTGCCTACCTCGCAACGTTACGATCGACCACAACACGTGCGGGATGGGATAGATACCGAGAGTTGAAGAGGGAAGCGAGACGCATTTGCAGACAGAAAAAGAAAGAGGCCGAAATGCGTGAGTACGAAGAGCTTGATAAGCTGGCCGACAGGGGTAATGCTCGAAAATTCTACGAAAAGATGCGGCGGCTTACAGAAGATTTCAAGACCGGAGCATACTCTTGTAGAACCCCCAAAGGTGATCTAGTTACCGATGCCCAGAGCATACTTAAATTATGGAGGGAACACTTCTCCAGCCTGCTGAATGGCAGTGAACACACAACACCAGGAGAAAACGAACCCGATACCTCAATCGATGACGATGGAGCAGATGTTCCATTGCCCGACCATTATGAAGTTCGAATAGCAATTGCCCGCCTGAAAAACAACAAAGCGGCAGGGGCCGACGGATTGCCGGCCGAGCTATTCAAACACGGCGGCGAAGAGCTGATAAGGTGTATGCATCAGCTTCTTTGTAAAATATGGTCGGACGAAAGTATGCCCAACGATTGGAATTTAAGTGTGCTATGCCCAATCCATAAAAAAGGAGACACCACAATCTGCGCCAACTACCGTGGGATTAGCCTCCTCAACATCGCATATAAGGTTCTGTCGAGCGTATTGTGTGAAAGATTAAAGCCCACCGTCAACAAACTGATTGGACCTTATCAGTGTGGCTTTAGACCTGGTAAATCAACAACCGACCAGATATTCACCATGCGCCAAATCTTGGAAAAGACCCGTGAAGGAAGAATCGACACACACCACCTCTTCGTCGATTTCAAAGCTGTTTTCGACAGCACGAAAAGGAGCTGCCTTTATGCCGCGATGTCTGAATTTGGTATCCCCGCAAAACTAATACGGCTGTGTAAACTGACGTTGAGCAACACGAAAAGCTACGTCAGGATCGGGAAGGACCTCTCCGAGCCGTTCGATACCAAACGAGGTTTCAGACAAGGCGACTCCCTATCGTGTGACTTTCTCAATCTGCTGCTCGAGAAAATTATTCGAGCTGCAGAACTTAATCGAGCAGGTACAATCTTTTACAAGAGTGTACAGCTGCTGGCGTATGCCGATGATATTGATATCATCGGCCTCAACACCCGCGCCGTTAGTTCTGCTTTCTCCAGACTGAACAAGGAAGCAACTCAAATGGGTCTGGCAGTGAACGAGGGCAAGACGAAATATCTCCTGTCATCAAACAAACAGTCGTCGCACTCGCGACTTGGCTCCCACGTCACTGTTGACAGTCATAACTTTGAAGTTGTTGATAATTTCGTCTATTTAGGAACCAGCATTAACACCACCAACAATGTCAGCCTGGAAATCCAACGCAGATTACTCTTGCCAACAGGTGCTACTTCGGACTGAGTAGGCAATTGAAAAGTAAAGTCCTCTCTCGACGAACAAAAACCTAACTCTATAAGTCGCTCATAATTCCCGTCCTGCTATATGGTGCAGAGGCTTGGACGATGACAACAACCGATGAGTCGACGTTGCGAGTTTTCGAGAGAAAAGTTCTGCGAAATATTTATGGTCCTTTGCGCGTTGGCCACGGCGAATATCGCATTCGATGGAACGATGAGCTGTACGAGATATACGACGACATTGACATAGTTCAGCGAATTAAAAGACAGCGGCTACGCTGGCTAGGTCATGTTGTCCGGATGGATGAAAACGCTCCAGCTCTGAAAGTATTCGACGCAGTACCCGCCGCGGGAAGCAGAGGAAGAGGAAGACCTCCACTCCGTTGGAAGGACCAAGTGGAGAGGGACCTGGCTTCGCTTGGAATATCCAATTGGCGCCACGTAGGGAAGAGAAGAAACGACTGGAGCGCTGTTGTTGACTCGGCTATAATCGCATAAGCGGTGTCTACGCCAGTAAAGAAGAAGAAGAATCGTCAGTACAGTTGATTAATTTGCTTTGTGAGTGTTAAGAATTTTATATGATACGTATTACATGATATTTATTGAAAATAATGGCCGAAAAAGAAGATTCTATTGGTTGCAAAATTGCGAATGGCAGTTACGGCTTATCTGGTAAGCGCAAAGGCCGAAGTTTCGTATGGAATATTTTATCAGAAATTTTGAAACCGGACGGAACTGTACTGTACTGGAAGGTTTTGTTTACTGCCGAACTTGCTTAAAAGTATTGAAATATTACAATGGTCAGACGTCTAACCTTATTCGTCACCCATGCTGCAGAAATATTAAAACATCGCAAGAATTACGAACAGTCACGGTGGAAGACAAGAATGAAGCTGTAAACAAATTTAATTCAAGAGTAATAAAAATTATGGAATGCGTTTTTTTTAATGATTTTATATCTAGTGAAATATCATTTGTTGAAGCAAAGTCTGATTTAATAAAAGAAGAAGAAAACAGAAGTTTTTATAATTATATAAGCATATTATTTGTCGCCAAGAGGTTTGGCGGGACACGTTATTGAAAACGTGGTCAATGCCCCCAAAAGTGGGACGTATGGGCATCCTACTCTAGGTTGGATATTTTCATTTATTTAACCAGTATTATATTCTGCTATAATTCAGGATCACGATCGCGCAAACAAAAAAAGAGTGTGAAACTTTGCGTTATACACTTCAGAACTCAAACGCATTTTATACGGACATTCATCTTAAAATTATTTTAGTTTCGTATGACACTTTTACCAACCTTAGGCAGCTAAGATATATACATTTATATATTTCCATACATACTCCTTGGGCAGGAAGTAGGTATGCCTACATACAGCTTGAATATTATGTGCGATCACATAGTAAAAAACTACAAAAACTATTATAATGCAGCTGCACTCAAAATTAGCTGTTTAGGCAAACCCAAATGAGTGTGCAGTTGCAGCTTCGCCACAATTCCCAGAAATTTGCAGAATTTGAAGTGGCGCAAATTTTTTTTGCCTACTTTCTTCACTTAACTGACCTGTTGATATATGTAAACAGGCGCAATGATTATTTAAGTAAGTATGAATGTGTATTTACACTAGCCACTCTCTTTATTAATTGGTTTTTCCCAAAACACAAAATGCAGTTGCAGTCTAGTCACACACGTATGCATGTCAAAAAGCAACTACATATTATTATTCTTTTCTGATTCTTAACTGGGTCTTACATTGTATGTTATGGTTATGCAAATATATTTTTAATTTTAAAATGCGTCATTCCTTTGATACATGCATACATATAGTTTAAATGCTGTATTTAAATAATATTGACTATTAAAATGTATACAACATTAATAATTTCTCATATTTTTGCTCAGAAAAATGTGATACACTTCTTCTACACCCGTGTTCTGTCCGAGTATCCGTGGCAATAGTTGAACACATTTCGGGTTAGCTGCGGGTGTCGAGTGTGGACACTCGCTTGCGATCGTTTTGAAGAGAGTATGATCAAACAGACTCGAACACAAAAAAAAGCAGCTGCCGGGTGTGCCACTCGGTCGAACCCATTGCTGCCGAGTGTGGCGCTCGCTCGTGCTCGATTTTTAATGAGGGTGATCGTACAGGTTCGAACACACCCAATGCAGCTGTCTGATGCTCATATCTTCACAACAATATAAAACAACAAATGCATGCATGTGTTATTAAAAAGCAAACAACAACAAAAATAGCTCGGGAACACAAGTTTTGTCGCAGTCCCTTGTAGTTCAAAAAGTCTACGAAAGAAGCTCGATTAAGCCCATAAACAACATAGCTTCGTTTGCTGTTGTTGATGTTGCTGCCGGTTTTTGCCCTCTGTGCATGCATGTCATACGATATTTACATATATAATCTGGTTTTATATTGTGGCATTTTTTCGTCTCGCTCCTACTTTGATTTATTTATTTTACTTGCTATTTTCTTGTTGTTGTCAAAATTTTCATGTTACAAACCTTTTACAGCTTTGCGTTGAATTGGAGGAGTGGGGGATCAGCAGCATGGGCTTGTATAAGAAAAATTTCCTTTATTTTATGTTTGTTTTCTTTTCACAGATTGAATTCTTGGTGCTGTGTATTGAAAAAGGAGCAGAAAAATACTTTTGAGTGTAGTTATACGAATGATATGTGGCATATGTTGGTGTATGTGTATGATCTTTGTTTAACCGTCTGGTCAATGACCAAACTTTCACCATTCGTTCAATGACCGGGTTCCCGGGTACCCATCTGGACCAGATGTATAAGTCGTTAGTATACTGAATAACATTTTTTTTCTATGCAAGTCGACCACAACACGTGCGGAATGGTATAGATACCGAGAGTTGAAGAGGGAAGCGAGACGCATTTGTAGACAGAAAACGAAAGAGGCCGAAATGAGTACGAAGAGTTTGATAAGCTGGTCGACAGGGGTAATGCTCGAAAATTCTACGAAAAGATGCGGCGGCTTACAGAGGGTTTCAAGACCGGAGCATACTCTTGTAGAACCCCCAAAGGTGATCACCGATGCCCAGAGCATACTAAAATTATGGAGGGAACACTTCTCAAGCCTACTGAATGGCAGTGAACTCACAACACCAGGAGAAAACGAACCCGATACCCCAATCGATGACGATGGAGCAGACGTGCCGAATACCAATTGCCCGCCTGAAAAACAACAAAACGGCGGAGGCCGATGGATTGCCGGCCGAGCTATTCAAACACGGCGGCGAAGAGCTTATAAGGTGCATGCACCAGCTTCTTTGCAAAATATGGTCGGACGACCACACAATCTGTGCCAACTACCGTGGGATTAGCCTCCTCAACATCGCACATAAGGTTCTGTCAAGCGTATTGTGTGAAAGATTAAAGCCCACCGTCAACAAACTGATTGGACTTTATCAGTGTGGCTTTAGACCTGGTAAATCAACAACCGACCAGATATTCACCATACGCCAAATCTTGGAAAAGACCCGTGAAAGGAGAATCGACACACACCACCTCTTCTTCGATTTCAAAGCTGCTTTCGACAGCACGAAAAGGAGCTGCTTTTATGCCGCGATGTCTGAATTTGGTATCTCCGCAAAACTAATACTGCTGTGTAAACTGACGTTGAGCAGCACCGACAAGGCGACTTTCTATCGTGCGACTTTTTCAACCTGCTGCTGGAGAAAATTATTCGAGCTGCAGAACTGAATCGAGCAGGTGCAATCTTTATAAGAGTGTACAGCTGCTGGCGTATGCCGATGATATTGATATCATCGGCCTCAACACCGGCGCCGTTAGTTCTGCTTTCTACAGACTTAACAAGGAAGCAACGCAAAAGGGTCTGGCAGTGAACGAGGGCAAGACGAAATATCTCCTGTCATCAAATAAACAGTCGTCGCACTCGCGACTTGGCTCCCACGTCACTGCTGACAGTCATAACTTTGAAGTTAAAGATAATTTCGTCTATCTTGGAACCAGCGTAAACACCACCAACAACGTCAGCCTGGAAATCCAACGCAGGCAATTGAAAAGTAAAGTCCTCTCTCGACGAACAAAATCCAAACTCTATAAGTCGCTCATAATTCCCGTCCTGCTATATGGTGCAGAGGCTTGGACGATGACCAAAAACGATGAGGCGACGTTACGAGTTTTCGAGAGAAAAGTTCTGCGAAAGATTTATGGTCCTTTGCGCGTTGGCCACAGCGAATATCGCATTCGATGGAACGATGAGCTGTACGAGATATACGACGACATTGACATAGTGCAGCGAAGTAAAAGACAGCGGCTACGCTAGCTAGGTCATGTTGTCCGGATGGACGAATACACTCCAGCTCTGAAAGTATTCGACGCAGTACCCGCCGGGGAATTAGAGGAAGAGGAAGACCTCCACTCCGTTGGAAGGACCAAGTGGAGAAGGACCTGGCTTCGCTTGGAATATCCAATTGACGCCACGTAGCGAAGAGAAGAAACGACTGGGGCGCTGTTGTTGACTCGGCTATAATCGCGTAAGCGGTGTCTACGCCAGTAAAGAAAAATAAGTGGGCTATATGGCATAGGAAATAACTGTATATGGGGACATATTCTATAGTTCTTGTAGAAATAACGAAAGCGGAGTGCCTAGGTCAATGGATATTTAGGTACCTAAGCCGTCCCTCTCCCCTTTCCAATACTAGAGCTTAGCGCTTAGAAAGTGATAAAGTTGCTCCAATACAAGACATTTGGGCAAATAAACAGTAATTTAGCAAAACATTATAAACCAACAAAATACCTAACAATCGACGAGCAACTTTATCCATACCGAGGTCGAACTAAATTCACTCAATATGTACATTCCATCTAAGCCAGCTAAATATGGAATTAAAGTATGGTGGATATGTGATGCTGAAAATTCGTATCCACTTACTGGACAGCTTTACACTGGGAAATCGAAAGTTGGTCGTGAGAAAAATAATAACGAGAGAGTTGTCTAAGACTTTGTGGCACCATATAAAGGATCCGGTAGAAACATTACAATGGATAATTTCTTTACAACTCTTCCACTAGCAAAATTTTTACTATCTTGGAACTCTGAAGAAAAATAAAGCATACAATTCACCAGCAATGGCTGTCTCAAAAACTCGAGAAAAATTATCCACTGTGTTTGGCTTTCATGAAAAAGTTACAGTATGTAGTTATGTCACAAAAAAACAAGGTAGTAATTATGCTATCATCAATGCATCACGAAGCAAAAATTAGTGATAGCGCAAAGAAAAAGCACAATATCATCGAGTTTTATAACTGGTCTAAAGCATTTTATCCATCAGTAGACACGATGGCAGGGCATATCGAGAATATTATAAAAAAGTGCTAGAGGCTTTTTTTTATAATATTCTCGATATTCGCTGCCTTGCAGATTAGATCTCTTCTTGGTCGAGCTGTCAATCCAAATGCGCAGCCAACATCATCTGCATCATTGAGACCTCAGAAGCAGCGCGATTAAACTGGAAGGAAAAAGATTTCTGGAATCAAAGTGAATTCAAAAAACGTCGCGAAACTAAAAAAATAGATTCAGTATGTGAGAAACCTATTTATGATAAACATTGTATTACAACTACGTCATGTGAAGGATGTACAGAATAATTTAATATACTTTAATTCTCATATAGCACTGTATCATAATAAATAAAACAATATAAATAAAGAAATAGTAAAAAAATAGAAAATATTTATTTATTTATTTTATTTATTTTTATGAACTATAATTATAAATAATTACATTACATTTAGCAAGGCAACTAGTAACTAAGACTATCGGCTTGACTTATTACTAAAAGATTTTATATTTTATTATAAAATGCTCTAGAATAAGATAACATTAAAAATAAGTAACGAAGTAAATAAATGATTACAAAAGGTGCAAAAGGCTACTTTGGTAAATTAAGTTAAAGATTTTTTTTATGTTTTCAGTATCTAAAGTCTTTAGCATATTTGTGGGCAATTCATTTCCAAATATATTGACTCGCGCATTATTATATTTCATACACTCATCGAGGATATGTTTTATGGACAGTGCGCAGTTGCACGCTGCACAATTAGGAGGCGGTTCCCCTTTTAACAAATATTCGTGCGTTAACTTTGTGTGACCCAGTCGTAATCTGGTGATAATACGAAGTTGATCTGCCGTCGCTGAGACCGGGAGTGTTGGCTTGATGCGATTTTGATTGTAGACTTTGTATCCATGTTGATACGTTTGCCAGTTAGTCGCAGTTATTTTCCTAACGTGGTTGTTTATTTATCGAATGATGTCTGTTTTTACCAAAGGATCGAAGTATATACAGGGTGTCTGGTAGACTTCTTTAGCTGCGATGTCTGCATATTCGTTTCCGATGATGCCACAATGGCCGGGTACCCACATGATTTTTATTTTTGAAGAATGTTGTATCAACAGATCTCTTGACCTTTTAATAAGAGGCTCTTCATTGTGTGGGTTTTGCAGCGCAGCGACGGACGACTTGTTGTCGGAGCAGATTATGTATTTTCCCTTAGCTGTTGTAGAGTGCATAATAGCATGGTATATGGCGATTAATTCAGCCCCGAAAACCGAGCTGTGCGGGAAAAGCAGTCCCGTCTTGATAACCTTCCCTTTCTCAGATACTACTGCAAAAGACGTCGATTGGGTTGTTTTGGAGCCATCCGTAAATAAGAATTTCCAGCCTTTTCTCTCTGAGTTGCTTTTCAATTCCAAAAAAGCTTTTTGATACATTGTGGGGCTCGTTGATTGTTTAGGGTAGTCTAAAAGTTTCGAGATAAAAACGGGTGGAGGGAGCATCCACTGAGGAAATTTTGATGATTTAGTAAGCGTAGGATAGTAAAGGATGTTGGCTTCCTTCGCGTTCTGTAATGCATTATATATGGCTGAAGGTGTCTTCATCCGACGTCTTCTTTTGGCTACGTTTGTTACGTCTTTGTGCAGAATCGCGTTGTTTGTGAAGTATAGTTTACTTATTAAGCTAAAAAGGCTTTGCTTATAACGTTCGCCAATGAAAGGGAGACCAGACTCTGCCAGCAGGTTTTTTATTGGTGTTGTGGGAAAGGCACGAAGACTCCTACGAATCGCGTTGTGATAGGGTGCAGATAAAATTGATATTGTACTTTTAGCGCACTGTCCATAAATAGGTAGACCGTAGTCAATCACTGATAATAGCAAGGATTTTGTTATATTTATAAGAGTATCCGGGTGTATTTTACTGTGCTTAGTGGTTAAGTACTTTATGATGTTTAATCTAGCGTTAAGCTTTTTTCTTATATATTTACAATGCTCCTTAAAGTTAAGAGACTTATCAAAAATAAAACCTAAAATTTTGAGGTATTTAACGTTAGTAATATTGTGCTTTCTGTATACAAAATTAAAGTTTTGACAATTTTTCTTTCTACATATGTGTAGAAAATTTGATTTTTCGTAAGATAGACTAGCTCCTGACCTTTTTGACCAGATATAGATTTCATCCATCACATTCGATAGCCTATTCAGAGTTTGGGATACGCAGTTGGTTTTTGAAAAAATCAAGACATCATCTGCGTAAAGAGAATGTTCTAGTCCCTGTTTGATTATTATTTTGCTAATTTCATTGAAGGCAATGATAAAAAGAATTACGGAGATAGGCGAACCTTGAGGTATGCCGTTATATAGATGTACTCTATCGGAGTACTTGTTGTTTATTTTGGCCCTAAACGTGCGATGATTTAACAGACTTTTCACTATGTTGTAGATTTTTCTGCCTGTTTGCCAACTTTTGAGTTGCCTAAGAACTACGTGAGCACCGATTCTATCAAACGCTTTCTCGAAATCTAAGCTTAAAACTGAAACATGATTTCGATTCGAGAGGGCGGTTGACAAGTAATGTTCAAAGTGGAGAAATGCGTCAGATGTACCTTGCCCTTTTTTAAAGGCTACCTGGTTGTGACTTATATGTTTATCTCTTAAAGCGAGCCACATGATTCGCTTTGCCACTATCTTTTCTAACGTTTTGCTAAGACATGACAACAATGAAATTGGTCGATAACTACTAATTTGGTCTGAGGGCTTGCTAGGTTTTAAAATGGGGATGATGTCTGCATTTTTCCAGCTCTGTGGGTAGACGCTTGTTTCAAAAATAGTATTGAAAAGTTTAAGTACCCTATTTTTTGTGCTGATTGGTAGATTTTTAAGCATTGGGTAGGATACTCTGTCGTAACCGGGGGTTTTCCCCTTAGCCGATTGAACAACTTCATCGAACTCTGTCATTGTGATATCCTTTTCAATCATTTTAGCGGATGCTGAGATTTTAGATGGGTTATATTCCGATACAAAATCTAATTTTTCTGCAATGAAATCTGCTGAAAAGTTCTGGTCTTTGGAATATTCAGACCAAGTAGAAGAAAAATATTTCGCTATATCTTCCGTAGAGGATATAATGCCGTTTTCTGTGTACATCACAGAGATTTTGCTTTGTCGCAAATCGCCTGTCAGCGTCCTAACGTCACGCCAAATTTGCTTAGGGTAAGAATTGGGGTTGATTGCAGATGTAAATTCTTCTAACCTGGTTCTTTTGTTTGCCTTTACTTGGTATCTGAAAGCCGCGTTGGCTCTCTTGTAACTAATAAAGTTGGCTTCAGTTCTTTTTTTCTTATATATTGCCCACAATTCTTGTTTTTTGGCTCTAAGTATAGCTAGATTTCGGTTCCACCACGGAACGGCGGGTCTGTGAAAAGTTGTCTTCGTTTGTGGAATGCACAGATGAGCGGAAGATCTAATAATAGTTTTTATATTTGCTGCTTCTTTATTTACGTTATTTGATACAGGTATTTTGGATGACTCTGAAATGCAGGTTTCTTGGAACATCGACCAGTCGGCTAGTTCGGTGATAAATCTTGGTCTTTTAGTTGTTTTCTTGACATATATGCTAGAATTTACCGTCGTGAAAATTGGAAAGTGATCACTTCCATGTAAATTATTTAAAATTGTCCAATTGCATTTAGGCACAAGACTCGCTGAACAAAGTGTGATATCTATGTTTGAAAAGGTTTGGTGGGTTGAAAAATGTGTAGGCGAGTCGTCGTTAAGAACCGTCAGGTTTGAAGCTAGTATAACATCTTCAAGTGATTTACCTCTTGAGTTTGCTACAGATGAACCCCAGAGTGGACTCCAGGAATTTAGATCTCCTAATACTAACATAGGGCTTGGAATATTATCAATTATTGAGAACAGATCTTTCGAATTAAAGTTCTGGTCTGGAGGGATGTACATTGATATCAGTGAAAATTTAAATCCTATGTTTATTTCCAGAACAATTGTGGAGATATTTGACACTATGCTAATTTGTTTGTGGGGTATGTCTTTTTTAATGAGCACGCAAATTCCTTGCTTGCCTGTCGTGTTTTGCGCTAAGTTGTGGAAATAGCCTGTATATGCTTTAGGTGGGTGAGGTGCTACATTCGAGGGTATGTGGGTTTCCTGTAAGCATATAATGGACGGATTGTATTGCTTCAGTATAAGTTGAAGTTCTTCATAATTATTAGAATATCCTTTTATATTCCATTGCATTATGGAAGTCATTGTGGACGAAAAAGTAAGAGTTTTGTTGTAAAGTTATAAAGGTATATAAGAGTTAGTATAAATGTTTCTTTTGTTGAGGTAAATTTAAGAGTCTTCGTCAGATGCCATTGCGGCGTCTGAAGAGTTACGAAAGTTCATGTTATAATTGTCGAAGTTAATTTGGAAATTGTCATCAATGTTTGTTATGTCAAGAGAAGAGTTAGCGAGAGAATTGTATACCGAAGTAAGAGATGATATATCGAGTTCTTGTGGGAGAATATTTTGTGGCTGATCGTTGGACTGTGGTGAATATTGGTTTTGCGAGTAGCTATTGAGTGATTCTTTGTTTTGAGTTATAAGGCGTGGTGGATCATTGTTAGTCGTGCTATTGATGGTGTGTGGGTGAGATTGTGAAGCAATGATATTATTGTTGGGTTTTGGCGAAAAATGGGTGTCAAATAACTTTAATTTTGGAGATCCAGGCGGCCATAAAATTTTTTTGAGGAGGAGTTAAGAAAAATTGACGTGTAGTTTGAAATGGATACCCGGGTACCTGGTCATTGACCAGACTGTTAAAAAATTTAGGTATGAAACAGAGCATACGAAATATTTGCTTATTTTAATGTAAGGGAACTGGGGAACTATACATACTACATATTGGGTAAGTAAATAATATATTGTGTAATGACAAAGCTTAAGATTAGTTGCAGGCTATATGCAATGTTATCTATAAATGACGAATGTTTGGACTAAATGAGTACATAATTCAAATTGATCTACAAAGTGCTATAATCGTCTGCTAGTCGAAGAGATCTCATAGATCACTTTTGGGAGATTGGACCAATATAATAGAATAGTTAATCAATCATCTGTTTAAGCACGTACTTTTCAACCTCATCCACATTATCTGAGAGCCATCTGCAGGTCGAGGAGGTCTCATTGACCCATTCTGGAAAACTGAAAATTGAAAATTCATGTCTCATCTCTTTCTCCTCAGGCCGAGCGGTTGGGAAACGGAATAATTGATGTTCATAAGCATTTCGTTTATAGTGAAGTAGCAGTGATCTCCTACGTGAAAGTGTTTGGTTCGATGACATCACCATTTTCTTGGTCGCCCTGGCCCAAGCAAATCTTTAATCTAATACATTCGAACCGAACTTCTCAACGCAAAAATTCGTGTCTTATAAGAAGTCAGCTTTTGTAAGCATAAGAATGCCCCTAAATATTTAGTTACGCAAACAAACCTTTCGACACTCACCTTTGGACGAAATCGAAAAGAAAAAAAAAACGTTGTTGGAATGGTTGACTGCTAGCGTATGTACATATATGCGCACGGACCGAAAACAAAAGAGGCTCGACGCCGTCCGCCAGTCCCTTTTGTTAGTTGTGTGCTGGTGTCCTCGTGTGTGGTGTGAAGATGTGGTGTGTATGTTGAGGATGTGGTGGGCATCATGCCGAGGTGTGAGAATGTGGTGTGTAGAGTGGGATGAAAAAATGATCCGCATGATGCCAATATGTTGAGTATGGTATGTGTAGTGTGGGGTGAAGATGTGTTGAGTATGGTGTGTATGTGTGGGGTGTAGTGAGATTATATTAAGAGGGGGGCGCAGAAGCTCATTTAACCATCCAAGCCCCCCTAAACGAAAGTTTAGCCTAAAAGGCGCTGCAGCTGTTGCAGCGTTGCCACAACGCTGCTCAGACCCGTGGACCGGCGAGGTGGTGGTCCCGTCTGTCGACGTCGCAACGAGATTCCACTCCGCTGGTGCATGACACTATCGTCGGGTGGAAGTCGGGATACGCGGCCGCGGTGGTTGGATGGCCGGTGCATTTCACGTGACGAGCTGCGATGTAGCAGCGTATGGTGCGGCCGGTGACACATTTGGCACAGCCCCTGTGACTCACACTCTGAAGTAGTATGAGTGTGCGACAGGCAATTGAGGCAATGACCATGAGCCTGAGCAACTTGCTGCCGTTGCAAAGGCCGCATACCCCTAAATATTCCACAATAGTGGAGGCGATGAGGGCGTCGACATATGGGGCACCTGATCCGACGGGTCCCCGAAGTCCTCGAGTTGGTCGATGGTGGTCGGGTGCCACTACGAGATGCGGGTGTAAGCACCGCTGCCGGCGCGGTTGCCGTTGCAGGTGCCGGCGTTGTTGTCGGTGCAGTTGCCGGAGTGGTGGCCGGTGTAGTTGCTGGCGTTGTTGCAGCCACAGTTCGGGGCGCTGGTGTGGGCCCGGTACGTGGCACATTGGTAGCCACCCGGGCGGTTGGCGTAGTTGTAACTGGCGAATCTACTTCCATAGTAATCTATATAGAGAAGATTGTTAATTATTAATCTATCATAAAATGAGATATGGGCCATCGTGCCACGATATGTGGCATGAATGGGTCGTCGTATTGAACGACTGGTTTGTTAGTCTTCTTCGTTATTATTCGACGGTTTATTATTTTGTAGCGGTTGTTATCTTTTAACGGTTTGTTATTGGCGTATTTATCGTTTTATTGTTGAATTTAATGATTTCATTATATCGCGACATTATCGGTTTGGGTTTTTCGATTTTCGGATTCGCGTTCGTCGGTGGTGGGTAAAAAACACAGCTTCACGAGCGGTCTGGTTAGTGTTCCGTTTTGCGTACGGAGATCCACGACCCGGATGTGACCGTCGGAGCCATAATGAAGCTTTTCTATGCGGCCAAGCCGCCACTCGGTAGGGGGCAGACAATCATCATGAATGAGGACACAGTCTCCAAGTTTAGGCGCCTGTTCAGGAGTCTTCCAGCGGTATCTTTTGTGGAGATCCTTTATATATTCGTCCTTCCATCGGCGGCTGAAATCATGATGGAGAATTTTAATTCGTTCCCATCGATTTAATAGGGATAGCGACTCCACGCCTGGCTCAGGAATGGCCAGGATGGGTGCTCCTTTTAGAAAATGCCCTGGAGTTAAGGCGGTGAAATCTGAGGGGTCTTGTGATAGTACTGTGAGTGGCCGTGAATTGAGAACGGCTTCAATTCGATTTAATAGCGTCGTGAACTCTTCGTAATTGAATTTATAATTTCCAGCTACCCGTTTGAAATGGGTTTTGAAGCTTTTTACAGCTGATTCCCATAAACCGCCCATATGGGGAGCGCTTGGGGGTATAAATTGCCAATTGATACCTTGAGGGGCGTACTTTTGTACGATGTCGGGTGACACTTGTTTTAAAAAATCCACAAATTGCTTTTCTGTGGCTCGTTGAGCTCCGATAAAGGTTTTGCCATTATCGCTCATGATTTTTGATGGGTAGCCACGTCGAGCGACGAAGCGAGCAAATGCCGCGAGAAAAGCATCCGTCGTCAGATTACTACATAGCTCAAGATGTACTGCCTTTGTCGTGAAACATACATAGACAGCCACATAGCCTTTCATGAGAGTGGGAGACCTTAACATGGACGCCTTTACTTGGAAAGGCCCAGCAAAATCAACACCTGTTGTGGTGAAAGGCAGAGCGAAATTGCAGCGTTCCGGTGGAAGTGCTGCCATAATCTGCGTTCGCATCTTCTGTTTGTGCATAGTGCAAATCTTGCATGTGAAGATGCACTTCTTGATTTGCGGCTTAAGACGGGGGATATAATACTCCTGGCGTACCATCTGTTGCATGAGACGATGTTCGGCGTGTAGCATTAAGATGTGGATGTAGTGGAGGAACAGTGTGGCAAATGATGACCTCTCTGGGATTATTATGGGATGGCGTTCGTTATATGTTAGGCTCGAATTAGCAAGCCGACCATTGGCACGAAGCAGACCTTTCGTGTCCAGAAATGGGTTGAGGACTAAGAGTGAGCTCTTTTTATCAATCGGCTTCGATTCTCTTAGTAGTGATACGTCGCGGCTGAAATAGCGCGCTTGTGTATATGTTATTAGTGCGACCTTTGCCTTTTGTAACTCTAGGTGCGTCACTGTGTTGCATGGGAAATTATGTGATCCCTTAACTTTGCTTTTGAGTTGTTCTATGAATTTGAACATATAAGCGACTACTCTGAGTGCTTTTGGAAACGAGGAAAATCGTTCAAGGATGTCGACATCATCCAATAATGTGTGAAAGGTGGCGATTTTTCGACCTTCTGGGGCGATAATGTTGCGCATGGGGGATTGTGGCGAAGAACCAGGAGATTCTATCAACCATCGGGGGCCATTCCATCAGAGGGTGGTAGTGGCAAGGTGCAGTGGCTTGCACCCTCTTGTACCTAGATCGGCAGGATTGTCAGCACTGGCTACGTGACGCCAAGTAGCTGATCCCACTAGGTCAAGAATTTGAGACGTTCGGTTAGAAAAATACGTCTTCCATGCATGTGGTGGTTTTTCCAACCAGGCTAGTACAATTTCTGAATCGGACCACATATATAGTTTGCATTTTGTCATATTTAAATGCATTTGCACCATGGCTACTAATTTTGAAAGTAGTAGTGCGCCACATAACTCAAGTCGTGGGAGACTTATAGTTTTTAAAGGTGCCACCTTTGCTATTGCTACTAATAAGTGGCTTGTGGTCGTGGTATCACTTTGCGTGCGCACATAGATAGTAGCGCAATATGCCTTTTCTGAGGCGTCACAAAAGCCATGTAATTCGACTTTGTGTTCGGGGGAGTAATTTACCCATCGTGGAATTTGTATCTGAGAAATATCATTCAGATTTTTTGCGAACTGGGACCATTTTTCTAAGCGAAGCGGTTTCACTTGTTCGTCCCAGTCGGTTCCATCTAGCCATAATTCTTGTATTAAGATTTTCGCCTGGATCATAATTGGCGAAAGCCATCCTGCGGGGTCGAAAAGTTTTGCCACCGAGGATAAAATCTGTCTTTTCGTTATGGCTGATAATGCGGATATAGACTCTGTCGTGTATGAGAACTGGTCCGATATCGCATTCCATTGGATGCCTAGTGTTTTTGTGGTACTTTCCTTTTCGAAAATAAGGAAATTAGTGTCCAACAAATTTTCTTTTGGTATATTTTTTAATATACTTGGGTGATTCGCTGTAATCTTTTTTAATGGAAACCCTGCGGATGTGAGGGCTTGGATTACTTGTGATAAGGATTCGTATGCTTTTGGAAGAGTATGACTTCCTGACAAAATATCGTCTACATACGTTTGAGTTTTCAACACTTCAGTTGCCAGAGGAAACTCTGACTTTGTGTTGTCTGCCAATTCGTGGAGAGTACGAATGGCTAAATATGGTGCACAGTTAACGCCAAATGTAACTGTTTTTAATTTGAAGTCGCGTAGAGGACTGGTGGGGGATCTTCGGAACATGATACGTTGAAAATCTTGGTCGTCTTTATGTACGCCTATTTGCTGATACATTTTTTCAACGTCCCCATTGAATACGTATTTGTATATACGCCAATTTAATATCAGAAGCATTAAATCTGGTTGTAGAGTGGGTCCCGTAAATAGGATATCATTTAGGGAATTCCCTGAACTAGTGGTTCTCGAAGCATTAAAAACAACTCTTACTTTTGTTGTTTTTTTGTCTGGCTTTACTACTGCGTGATGTGGCAGGTAAAAGGAGTAGTATTTGCCGTTGACGATTTTCTCCCCTGCGTTTACTTCCTCCATATGATCTAAATGGAGGTATTCTTCTAACACACCATCATATTCAGATTTGAGTTCGCCTTTTTTAAGTAGGTTTCTTTCCATACTTAGAAACTGCTGTATTGCAGAGGTGCGAGAGTGACCTAAGGCGCGTGTGTGAGGAAATTGTTGCTTAAGTGGTAGTCGTACGACGTACCGACCATTTTCTGATCTAGTAGTTGTGGCTTTGTAAAAATCCTCACAATACTGATCTTCAGGGGTTGTGACTGATATGGGGGGGAGTTCTTCTAGTTCCCAAAATTTTCTCAATTGTGAATTGAGGTATTCATTTGAGACTTCCTCAACTTGAGTTGTTAATGTTGTAACTGGTTCCGCAACTAGTCCGCTTAGGACCCATCCGAAAATCGTATTTTGCGCCAGAAGTGTTTTGTTAATTTTCTCAATACCTTCGAGAATAATTTGTGGTATGAGATCGCTGCCTAATAGGAGATCTATTTGAGCGGGAGTGTTGCAGTTGGGGTCTGCTAACTTAAGGTGTGAAACCTTTTGCCAATGCTTGCTATTTATATGATAGCATGGTAGCATGTTGGTTAATTGCGGTAAGACAATAGCTTCTGCTTGTATGCGTTTATCCGCTTTGGGGGAAAAGAGGGTAATGGGGCAGATTTTATTTGAGTTTTGAACAACTCTTCCGCCCATTCCCGTGATTTCAAAATTGGCCAGTTTTGTTGGCAACTGAAGCCTGTTTTGAGCCCTAGACGCTATAAATGATCGTTGTGATCCTTGGTCTATTAAGGCTCTGAGTTTAAACAGTTCTCCTCGGTGTTCGATGGAGACAACTGCTGTGGGTAACAATACCCTACTGTGATTTTCGCTATGTAGCGTTTGGGTTTTCAACGCCTTTGAGCAGCATGGTGCTTCTTGGCAGTTTTCAGAATTTGTTGTGGCAACTAATCCTGTTGCTCGTTTTACGTTTGCATTGTTCGGGGGTGAGCTGGAAAAATTTGTTATATGTAACATTGAATGATGTCTTTTATGGCAGTAAACGCAATTAAATTTGCTTTCGCAATCTTTAAGCGTATGCGCATGTGACAGACAGTTGGTACATAATTTTTTCGTTCTTACGAAATTGTTTCGATCGCTAACATTCATTTTTTTGAATTTTTCGCATAATTTTAGTTTGTGACCTCCTCTACAAAGTTCGCATGACGTTTGCTTATATTGTTCGGATGTGAACGATTGGTTTTTAAAAAAGCTTCTATTTAAATTATTGTTGATATTTGCTTGGGGTCTATTGAAGCTTCTATTGAGATCGTTTTGAACGTTTTTCGTTCTGACTAGTTTTTTATCTACCCTTTCTGCAATTTCATATTGGGTAGTAAGAAATTCTTTCATTTGCTGCCACGTTGGGCACTTTCTTCGCGATGAGAGCGATTGCTCCCACAAAAGTAACGATTTTTCTGGTAATGCAGCTGTGCATATATTTACCAGAATGGGGTCCCAATTATCTGTGGGAATATTCTGTGTCGATAAAACCGACAAACAATTTGAAACCGTGGATTGAAGCTTTATGAATTCTTCACTGGTTTCTTTCTGAATTTTTGGTAAATTCATTAGTATCGTCACTTGCTTGTCGACTAATATTCTCTCGTTTTCGTAACGTGCTTTAAGAGCTTCCCAAGCAAAATTGAAATTTTCGTCATTGAGAGCGAACTGTTTGACTATTACGCCTGCCTGACCCTTGGTTTTGTATCTGAGGTGATACAATTTCTGCGCTTGTGATAATTTAGGATGGTTTATGTACACAGCTGTGAACATGTCCCGGAAGGACGGCCACTGTTCATAACCACCATGAAATATATCTGTGTCGCATACTGGCACTTTAAGGTGAATGCCTGAACTTGCCTCTTGGGCTTGGCTTTGTGGCAGCTCTACTCTCGGCTGTGGAGTAGGTGCAATTGCTCTTAATAGCTTTAGTTGATCAGAAATCATTGCCTTTGTGTCTTCGAACTGGTCTAGGCAGTGTTCATATTTTGTGTATGCCGGGCTCTTTTCTTCTAAAGCCATTTTTGGAACTTTTAGTAACTGAATTGGTTTAGAGTCCTTTGAGTCTGAGCTCATTTAAAAAATGTAAAGAATATCAAAAAGTCTTAGTGAAAACTAGACCTGAAGATGTTTAACAAGGTTTCGTATATAAAATGTTCAATAGAAGACTCTTTTGTATGTAAGAGTTTCAAAGAAAATCGATTAACAGATAAATAAATTATATGCTGAAATTATTGATGAATTTCACCACAGAGTGTGTATATGTACAAGTGTGTCGATGTAATATTTCGAAAAGAAGACTCTTTTGTAAGTAAGAGTTTCCAAGAAAATCGATAAAATAGATATATTTTTTTTTTTTTTTATAATGAAATTATTGAATTTAATTTCACCACAGATTTCGTATACACACATGTATGTATGTTCAGACGTGTTCTTTTACGTAAATAAGAGTTTTTAATTAAATTAGTAAACCAAACAATTTAAAAAGCCGCGTATAATCGCGATTGTGTATAACCGACAACTCTTTTAAGGTAAATAAGAGTTGTTTTATTTTTGTTTCGAATTATGTTCTTTACTAATATTCAATTTTAATTTCGATTTAATTTTATTTAATTATTTGTTATTAACCGCAAACCAAATAATTTTTTGTTGTATATATTTGTATATGTACTTGTATATATATATTATGTATCTTTTATTTTGTTATGTGCAAATGAGCGCTCGTTTTAGAGATCACTGCACTTTGTACATATGCATGTATGTACCCATGTATTACGCTTTATTAAGGCTATTCAGAATCTGGTGCAAATGGTCTTGCATATTTGCAATTGCAAATGAGCGAGCATATTTTTGCTTTTACACTAACAAAATGTACAGCGATGCACCTGCTACACCCTTGCAAAGAAGCAACACTAAAACGCCATTGTATTATTTGCAACACTGGTTTGCAAATTATCAGCTGTTGTCAAAAATAAAAGCAAACAAAGAAAAGAGATGGAGCAAACAGGTTTAAACAAAAAAAGAATTAAACGTGAAAAGCCAAACAAAAAGTGGAGTGAAAAAGAAATCCAGAGTATACTGGATTTCTTGCAGGAAGCTCCAGAAGTAGAGGTAAGTGATTTAAGTGATTAATTTCAACAATTTATGTAGCAATAATTTTAATTTTAATAGGCACCAACAGCTCAAATTTTTTATAAAAAGCTCATTGAGAGCACAAAAATAGACGCAACGTGGGATTTGATACGGTGGAAAGTGCGGCACCTGAAGGCTTCATACAAAAGAGCAAGCGATTGGCGAACGTCAACAGGAGCAGGCCTTCTTGAGTCTGATGCCGGGACGTCAAGTGTTGAAGGTAAGCGTAATGAATGCGACAAAATTTTGTCTAATGTTTATATTTCAGGCAAAGTGTTGCAGATGTGCCCACACTTTAATCAGCTTAGACATATTTTTGGGAAAAAAGCCACAAGTGAATTACCATTTGAAGTGGTTGATAGTGGCAGTACGTCCATAATGAACGAAAGCGCGGCCAGCCAAATACTGGAAATCACTTTTTCAGATGTCGGCGAAGAAATTGCGTCTCCAATTGACATTGCCAATATTGAAAATCAACCACCAGGCAATGTAAGTGAAGTGATTGTTCCTGAAAAAGCAAAAGATTTCGCGGAAAAAATGAAAAAACATGTCCCAAAATCATCTGCTGCAAATCTTGTTGCTTTTCAAGCCGAGCGTAGGCAAATGTTTAAAATGAAAATGGAATGGGAAAAAGAGAAACATGAAAAAGATCACGCTTTGAATGAAAGAAGATTGCAAGCAGAAATTGAAAGAGGTAAAGCTGAAATAATGTTCAAGAACCGTGAATTGGACTTAAAAGTCTTAGAATTGGAAAAGGATGAACGATTGAAAAAACTTCAAATTGAAAAGGAGGAACGCTTGCAAAGGTTCGAAATTGAAATGAAATATAAGTATTCCCCTCACCAGTAATTTTTCTGTACTTTATTTATTTCAATTTATTTATCTTAATTTATTTATCTCTGTACTTTATTTATCTTTGTATTTTAAAATATGTAGTTCCAACTACTGTTGAGATGAATACTTATTTAATACGGTTTTTGATGTTTTACTATCTTCTGTCATTCAAAGCGTTATCTTTTTCATGTTTGTCTTGTACTAAATACTTAAATTAAAACAACCATTTATTTTGTATACAAAAGTTTAATGTATAAATCTTTTTCATGTTTGGCTTATACTAAATGTATAAATATATGTAATTATAATTATTATAGATGTAATTAAAAACTGAAAAATGAATTAAAATACCTTTAAGAAAACATTAATGCGTATATGGCTTGTCTTTTAGTTTCTCCAACATTGTTGGGTATATGCTCATCAGGCTCAATAGAATCTTCGGTAGTAGTTGATGGATCGGAACCATCGTCGAACGAAGTGGAACCATTATTAATTAAAATGTTGTGGAGAATACAGCAGACAAGAAACCAATCGCAGCATAATTTATGGTTTTTTTTGTTAGACAAACGCATCCTTAGCTGCTTAAGGCTTCCAAATCTTTCTTTTAAAAGCCCAAAACAATGCTCTACTCTAACACGGTATTTACTGTGCCGTAAATTAAATGCAATTCGGGCATTTCTATCCAACTGTCTTGCGTTGCTTCTGTAAGGGGTTATTAACGTTGCAGATAAAGGGTATGCCGAGTCCCCAGCAATCCATTGCTGTGAAGAAAAATACTGATCATTTTGTTGAAAGAGTGAGCTATTTCGATATATACGAGCATCATGCCAGCTCCCAGGGTGACCAACCACAACATGTCGAATTACTCGTTTATAGTCACAAACTATTTGTGCTTTTATTGAATATATGTGATTTCTGGAGAAGTATGATGTATGGTCTTCAATTGGCGATTCTGCTAATTTAATCTCGGTTCCATCAATATATCCAATACAAAACGGTAACTCATCAAAGGTATCCGATACTATTTTCGATCGTTCAACCTCATCGGGCCAATATATATACTTAGATTGGTGACGCAAGAACACTCTAAAGATTCTTTTTGTTATTATCGATATAGTTTCGCCATCTCCCACTCCAAAAATTGTCGCTATTTTTCTATATGCTGCGCTTTCTCCCGACGAACCCAATCGAAACAGTGTGATTGCTAATTGCAATTCGACAGAAAATTGCTTACATGAGTGCGCTTTGTTGAATTCCTCATCGTTTTTTATTAAATCAACTAGCATATTATATTGGTCTCTATCTACTCTTAACATTTGGCGGAATCGGTCTTCGTCCAGTGTTGTCAAAATATTATTGCGCCAAATGTCTGACTTAGGTATTGTGCTATAAACTCCTCGCCGACATTCCATAATAACAGATATATTGTCAGCCAATTCATCTAACACTGCATCCACTGCGTCATCATCACTTTCGATTTCTAGAAGAAAATTGTTATTAACTGAAATTTTGCATAAAAATATTTCTTACCTTCAATGTCCATAATTTCTTCAGCAGCTTCATCAATTAAAGCGTCAGTTAATTTTTCCCTAAAACTTTTTTTCGGCATAATTTCCAATTTGTGCGACAATTTTGTTTACAAACAATATTTTTCTTCACCGATCAGCTGTGAATTAATGGTATTTGCAAGGGTTGCACAGAAATCACAAAAGAGACGTTCACTGTTGATGGTAAATATATGCAATTGCATAATTTTGCAAACTCAGATGCACCAGATTCTGAATTGCCCTATTATGTTTTACACAATCCTGCTTGTTTTTGTTGCTCAAAAATCAAGGGGTATTGCGGAAATATGCCAATGTAGACTTTGAATATATTTTATACGCAATCCTGCTTGGTTTTGTTAGTCAAAATCCAAGGGGTATCGCGGAACATATGCCAATGTGGACTTTGAAGTAATTAGCGTATCTACATACGTGACAATACACTTTTGTACGAATTTTATATGTTAAAAAAATCCTTTTTGTTATATGTATTTATTTTTATATAATTTGTACCCAATGTCGATTGGGTATTTTTTCCAGTATTTGTTGCATATATTTATGTGCGCCCGTATGTATGTATATGCGTACACATATATATGCGTATATATGTATGTATATATGTTCGCGGTACAAATAAACCACGAAAAGAGAATTAAGCGACCGTAGGTAATTTTCGCAAATGCGCTTGTTAGTAAGTATATAATTGTTTAATTTCGGCGTATATACATAAGCATGTATGTATGAATATATGTACGCAGAGAGAATAGGCCGCGAAAAGAAAATCGAATGATATTCTGACTTTAGAATATATGTATGTAAATGTATATGTATATTTTCAAATCTCTATTCTGTTATATACAGTACCAAACTGCTTTGTTAGCGGTTTTCGGTTTTTACCGAAAAATAAACCGAACTCCGAAAACAGTTTGGTAACGGTTTTCAATTATTTTTCGACCTGAATTTTGGTCTGAACCGTAAATTTAAGTTTTAGATTGCACCATACATATGTATGTATATGAAAGTGATATATAAAATTGAAAGGAACGATACAACTTACTTGGTTTCCGCCAGGGGCTTTTGGGGATAATAGGAGTGTATGTGTATGTGCCTGCCTGTGCTTGCGCTTGTGCTTGCGCTTGTGCCTGTGCTTGTGCCTGCGCGTCTTCCTCCAATCCTTGTGTTGGTGTTGTTGTGGGGTTTTCCTAGTTCCTCTTTTGTTTCGATTTGGTTTTTGTTTTCCCCGCACTGTGAAATTTTTTGTTGTGTCAACTTTTTTAGTTTGAGCACCACAATTTGTCACCTCACTTTATTATTATTATTCTTTTTTTTTTTCTTCACCATACACACAGGTGTATATGTATGTATAGCGTTTAGCACCGCTCAATTTTTTTTTTTTTACACTTTGTTTGTCCACAGGTATTCACTTTTTTTTTAACATATGTATACCATATACGTACATATGTATGTATTAGATTTTGTGTTGAATTTTTATCTTTTTTTCCAATTTTGTCACCACCGATCCTTTTTGTTTTCCTTGTTATCACAATATTATTTACGTTGGTTGCAAATTTTTCCCACACAGGTTGTTTTTTCCCTTTCCAATTTTTTTTTTCTTCACGTTGTTTCTGTTTCACCGTTTTTTTTTTTTTAACTGTTCATTTTTCCCCTTTTTTTTTTTTATAGGTTTACACTACCGGTTTTGTTCCACCGGGACTCTTTTTTTTTCACCAACGGTCAGTTTTTACTACCGTTTTCCACACTTTTTACCATGTACATATATCGTTTTTTTTTTTTTTTTTTGTTTTACACTACCGGTTTTGTTCTACCAGGACTTTTTTTTTTTTTTTTTTATCATTCACCGTTTTCCACCCTTTTTTCACTTTTTTTTTGATTTTAATTATTATTTTGATAATTTTACCGACTCACCGCGCTACCGGTTATTATTATTATTGTAATAATTTTTTTTTTTTTATTTTTTTTTTTTTTTTAATTAATTTTTTTTTTTTTTTATCGCGTCACCGTGATAAATTTTTTTTTTTTTTGTGTGTTCTTGTCTCCACTTGTGCCGTCCGGAACGGCTCGAAGGACCAATAAATATTTAGTTACGCAAACAAACCTTTCGACACTCACCTTTGGACGAAATCGAAAAGAAAAAAAAACCGTTGTTGGAATGGTTGACTGCTAGCGTATGTACATATATGCGCACGGACCGAAAACAAAAGAGGCTCGACGCCGTCCGCCAGTCCCTTTTGTTAGTTGCGTGCTGGTGTCCTCGTGTGTGGTGTGAAGATTTGGTGTGTACGTTGAGGATGTGGTGGGCATTATGCCGAGGTGTGAGAATGTGGTGTGTAGAGTGGGATGAAAAAATGATCCGCATGATGCCAATATGTTGAGTATGGTATGTGTAGTGTGGGGTGAAGATGTGTTGAGTATGGTGTGTATGTGTGGGGTGTAGTGAGATTATATTAAGAGGGGGGCGCAGAAGCTCATTTAACCAGCCCCAGTTTTGGACCGCAACAAGTAGGGCCTACGTAATGATAGATTTACATATATCAGCCTGAGACTTTGCTTATAACAGAGACACGCGAGGTAATATTTAAGATTATCATATATAAAATTCTTAGGCATCCATATTGCTACTTCCACCATCCATTTACCAAGATTGAATGTGCAACACTTTCAGAATCTTCAACATGACCACCATTTTTACCAATTAATTCCGAGCTGTTTACCTCGACTTTCTCCGATACAAAAATCACCACCTGCCTTCAAATTAAATGTGCGGCTTTCCCCCATGTACGAAACGTTTATTGCTTCGGTTATTTTTGTCTCTCGGTTTTTTCTTTATGAAAATGAACTCTGCTCTAATTTGTATGCAAAATGGTTGAATTTTTTTCTTAAAATCTTTACTACCTTCCTAAAAGTAGCTATTAAGGGTTACACGCCTAGCACACGCAAAGAAAAAACAAGCATCTCAGCGAGAAAAATGCAAGAAACGGAATCTCATTCGTAAGGTACAGCCTTTCAATCAATGGACATTAATTCTGCATATTTACCTCGTGCGTTTGCTTTTCTTATTCCTACTTTTAACCGTAATTTTATGAGTTGCTTATAAAACTTAAAATATCGTATTTGTAGACGATTTTTGCTTTCTTATTTATTCAGCATTTAAATACTCTATGAGTGTAGTCAGAAATGTCCGTGCCAAGGGACATAGAAAAAAATAAATAAAGAATGTATTCAGAAAAGATCGTGTAAGCTATAGTCATAATTCGAAGGAGAAGTAAGTATCTAGTAAATTATAAGCTTAGATACTCGAACACTTTGACCTAAATTGCCGGAACGTTGAGCCTAGTAGTAACAGTATTTTCTACGAATAGCTGGATTCACCAGTAATTAGATTCACGTACGTTCCGAAGAATCCACTTTTCCAATTTTGAAGGTGAAATCTTAAGGGCAGCTGCTCTGTTATGACCCCTACAATATGAATAAGTTCACTTTTTTAATAGAAGTAGAAACTTTTGGTCTGTCATCCATCAACCCTACGCCATAGTAGCTACCATAATTGGATTCCGGAAATATAGTTGTAGCGCTGTTTAGAGTCGCACAAATGAGCGTCAGGACCTAATAAAGGCTCAAATACTTATTTGCTATCTTTTACTGAATCCTATAATAATATGAGGAATTGCTTATGTTCCCAATATAAAAAAATTAACAAAAAAACCTATGTGAAACCGGATACATGCAGACACTGTCTCCACCTCCATTGTCAAGCCTGTGCAAGACTGAGGCTGAAACATTTCAATAGTCCTACCATTGGCGAACCAGAAAGCTTAGTAGAAACTTACAAATCTGTTATAGGCTCAAATCGTTTTGTCGTTCTTATGATTTGTTATGAAAAACATTTAGGTGTCAGAACGGCCCGGTGTTTTAAAGAGAGATGACTGTCAGGATCGACTTCTTAACCTAACATAACCTAGTAAAACTGGAAATAATATGCACAAAGTTTCATCAACGCACTTTTCGCCAACAATTACGATATTTTAGTGACTACTCGAGTAGCCCTCGTACGGTTATGCAGCTCAATCACGCACTGTACGTCTATTATTCTTTCATTTGTTTGCATTTATTTTCATTTCTTGTTTACACGTATTTCTTTGGACCAAACAGCCTTCGCATCGCCTCCACACAGCACCGTTCACCATTTGGTTATCTGGCTGCGAGGATAATGCAACGTTCGGTGCCACGCTTTATTTGTTCTTCGCTAATTTTTACGCAGAGGGTATATTAAGTTTGTCACGAAGTTTGTAACACCCAGAAGGAAGTGTCCGAGACCCTATAAAGTATATACATATATAAATGATCAGTCCGTATACGATCTAGTCCCTCAGTTTTTATGATATCGTTTTGAAATGTTGCAAACTGAACGATCGGTATCAAGTTCTTGTATGGAAAACAATTAATTTAATATATGAAGAAATTATTCAGAACGACTTACTATAGCATATACCTGCTATACAAACTAAACGATCGGAATCTAGTGCTGGTATGCAAAACTTTTGCATTTGACAAGGTATATTCACGCAATTTGGTATATATTATTTTCTAAGGCAACAATGTAATCTTCGAAGAAATTGTTCAGATCGGTTAACTATTGCATATGGCAGCCATACAAACTGAATGATCGGAATCAAATGCTTGCATGGCAAACTTCCTCATTTGACGATATATCTTCACGAAATTTGATATGCGTTATTGTTCATAGAAATAATGTGATATTGGAAGAAATTGTTTAAAACGGATTACTACAGCATATAGCCTCCGTACAAACTGAACACATAGTTACAAAAAGAAATGCACCTGTGAAGGGTATATTAGCTTCGGTGCAGCCGAAGTTAACTTTTTTTCTTGTTTTATTTCATTTTGTTTCAGCTGAGAAAATACAGCACTACAGATAAATACTCATACAATATGTATAAAATACAAGAATATGTAGCGTTGTATGTGTGTTAAGAAAATATTAAATTTTCGAACACGTAATCCACTGCTAGTCAGCCATCCAGCGCCACTCACACTACCCCTGGTCTCTGATACGCGCGCCTTCCGTAGAACGCGGCTCACTGCTTTTCAGCTCTCTTTCTTTTTGCTGCTTCTCTCTCTAACCCCGTGCCCACGTCCCGACAGAAAACAAAAACGATATGACCAGAGATGTCTTTTATGAGCGGATAGAGTGGGCTTATGACAAATGCCCTGGATGGGCAAAAAATACATCTTTCGTACAATAGTTAGAAAATTCAGTCCCCATGGGGCAGCCAAATGAGTGGAAGCTCCTCGACTTCGCAGGGCCCGAAATATAATTGACTGTAGCACTAGATTTCAGCACAAAAAAATCATCAAGCTAGGCTGTCTCCGGATAGAAAAGTTGGAAATGAAATCGACATTGTTGTGATAGATGAACGACATGTATACAGTGTCCGTGACGTACGTGGAACTGGGGGATGGCATTTCAAGCTCCGTTCGTACAACTGCACGCGAAACCATTGTCTTTTGTAAAGTCGAAAGAACAGCTGGTATGATGAAGACTTTCGTGTCGCAGAGGAGAAAAAGTCTACCTCGGAATGTTGCGATCGACTACAACACGAGCGGTGCGGGAGAGAAGCGAAACGCATTTGCAGACAATAAAGAAAGAGTCCGAAATGAGTGAGCATGCAAAGGTTGAGAAGCTGGCCGAATGGTGTAATGCTCGAAAGTTCTACAAAAATATGCGGCGGCTTACGGAAAATTTAAAGATCGGAGCGTACTCTTGTAAGACCCAAACGTCAGTATATCACTTGGAGATGGCGAACACGATTCCATAATCAATGACGTTGGAATAGCTATTCCATTGTTCGAATCACAATTACCCGTCTGGAGAACAACAAAGCGGTAAGAACCGATGGATTACCGACCGAGCGATTCAAATACGGAGGTTAAGAAGTTACAAGATGCATACTTCACCTACTTTACAGCATGTGGTCGGATAAAAGCAATCTAATATGGATCAGCTTTTCACCATGCACAAAATATTGGAAAAGACCCGTGAGAAAAAGATCGACACAGACTACATATTCGTCGATTTTAAAACCGAATAGAAACTGTCTCTATTCCTCTATGTCTGAACTTGATATCCCCGCAAAGCTAACACAGCTGTGTAAACTGACAACGAGTAACACCAAAAGTTTTGACATGATAAAAAAGGACCTCCCCAAATCGTTCGATAAAACACGAAGTTTCAAACAAGGGGACTCTCAATCGTGTGACTTCTTCAATGTATTGCTGGAGAGCATAATACGAGCTGCAGAGCCAAACAGAGAATTTACAATCTTCTATAGAAGTGTACAGCTGCAGATGGAATTGAATTGATATCAATGACCTCAACAACCATGCCACTTGTTCTGCTTTCTCCAGACTGAGTAAGAAAGCGAATTTTATGGGTCTGGTTGTGAACGTGGCAAAGACGAAACATTTCCTTTCATCATAACTACTTGGCAACGGTTAACTCGGCTATAACCGCGTAAGTGATAAAGAAGAATAAGGCTAACGTATCGTTTGTACTGCTCTTGTGTACCTTGTCAACATTCAAAAGGAATCGTATCATTACGCTTAAATGATTCGATGAGCAATATTCCGAAGTGGAATTGTACCACCACGCTTAAACGTACACGTCTATTAACGTTTGAGATATAAGTATGTAAGTACATACATATGTACGTATGTACATGTGCACGTTGTGAAATCGTGATGTGCAATGTGGTTGCTGTGAGATCTACGATCGCTAAAAAGTGTTAAATGAAAAAGTGAGAACGATTATATTTGGCTAACACGTGGCCATCGTATACAGTATAACCTAACATTTGTTGAGACTCCCTTGAACATCGGAGCTGGTGACATACTCTTTGTCGCTTTGCTCAACGGTTCAAATTCAAATTTGTAGTATCGCATCATTACCTTCTTTCATTTATTCATTTGCCCATTTTCGTTTTCCACATTCGCTTTTGTGGCAACAACAGAGAACGTATATTTATAGAGAAGGTCCAACAACGGACAATCGTGTGAACTGTCAAAAGCTAACAAAATGCGATGGGCGTGTTTCACCACAGCTAAGAAGGAGAAACTTTTAACAGTGACACATGAACTGAGCTGAGCACTCATTGATAATTGTGATCAGAAATATACATTACATTGTTATTACGGATGTATTTGTATGTTGGCTTTTGCTTATATTTTAAAAAGGTTTACATGCCATTGTGGCGGTAATAAAACATTCAATATTTATTAAGATAACTCAAAAGACTTTCTCACTTGTTGGCGTCTGTACAAGAAGTGGCGCTTCTTAAAACTAAAGTGCTGAACACAATGACGGCGACAGACTGCAGCAGCACGACAGTGAACTGAAAATGGCTTTGTGCATTCATGAACATTCATAAGAAGGCAGCAACATAACAATGGCCGGCATGTACACAACGCAGTTGTCCATTTTGCATGTACACAATTTCGTTGTGGCCATACTAATACCTTGCACTTCAATGAAATTTTTATATCTTGTTCAAAGTGAAATTTTTTATGCAAAAAATAAGTAAATAAGTAAACATTTTTGTTTTAAATTATCAATTGTTATTACAAATGATATAATAGAGCTATTTTATGCTTTTATTTGTAAAATAACGTCAAGTTTGTTAGAGTTGTGAATAATTTTACATATTAGTGGCATCACCACTCTACCTCATCTCTCTACCTTCAATTCCATTGTCAACTCGGACGACAGAACAGTCGTTGCCAAATATAGGAATATATCGAAGTCAGCGAGAGCGACAACCGTCGGCCTGCAGTCGTGTAGTCGTGTAGTCGTGCAGCTGTCAAAATAACAGTGTCCATAAGAACGTGTTTTTTTTTTTTTTTTTTTTTGTTTTTTTTTTTTTTTTTGGAGGGGGAATCTTCGAAAGATACCGTCATTTTTCCGGACGGTATGCACGATTCGTATTGGTCACTTAAAACGGAGACCAGTACGCCTACCTACTAAACCCTTAACTCCATTGTCTTTGCTTGTTTATTTGCCCCACGGAACTGCCGTTAGGCATTACATCGTGAGGCCAAGCTTAGCCACTCGGCTCATCATTCACGCCATTCCGGCCTACTCCTCATTCATCCTCCTTCTGATTTCACTACGTTGCCACTCATTCCTTCTTAGCTCTTTAAGAACTATAGCACACCATGCTCTCACACTATCCCACACTTGTTTCGAATCTATCATAAATCGCACTATGTTATCCGGTGTCACTCGTTCCGTTGTCAGTTTCTCTATATCGGCTCTCTCCTTTTCATACCGTCGGCAGAAAAAGAAGATGTGCAGCGCATTTTCTCCGCTGCTGTCACAGAAGGAACAATTCGTCCCGTCGTCATGTCCATATTTATAGAGATATTCTCTAAAACACCCGTGTCCCGTCAAAAATTGCGTCAGGTAGAAATCTGTTTCTCCGTGTTTCCTTTCTACCCATTCTTGTACCTTTCTAATTAGCGTATGTGTCCATCTCCCCGTCGTAGCTAAATCCCATCGCTTTTGCCACTCATTGAGGCTTGTTTGCCTCTCATCCTTCCGTTCTTCGGCCGTTAGTCGCCTGCCAAGTCTCGTAGATCTTTCGTATACTCGTTTGAGTTCCATGGCCATTACCTCTGGTGGCATGATGCCCGCTAATATCCCAACCGCTTCGTAGGATACCGTACGAAATGCACATGTCAAAATAATGGCACTAAGCCGCATTGCTACCTTCGCTTTCTTAGCATACGTTTTTTGCTGCAATGCTGGTCCCCATATGGGCGCCGCGTACATCAGAATTTATTGGCTCACCTTGGCCAATAGCGCACGCCTATTTTGGCTTGGTCCACCAATCTTGGCCATTATTCTCGCTAGTGCGGCCGTGGCACGTGCTGCTTTCTCACATGCCTTTTCAATGTGCGTCTTGTAGTTCAGTCTATTGTCTATCAGTACTCCTAGATACTTCATCGACTTCTGTGTCATGATACTATGACCGTCTATGTTTAGTTTGATGTCTTCGGGTTTTTTTCTACTTGTGATCAGCACAGCTTCGGTTTTTTGTCCAGCGAGTTGGAGGTTTGTTGCCGTGAGCCAATCTTTAATCATCGTCGCCGCATGATTGCAGAGGCTTTCAATTTGGCGAAGTTCTTTTGCCACTACGGTAATGGCAATATCATCCGCATATCCGATGATCTGCACCTGTTTCGGGAGTGGGAGACGCAACACCCCGTCATACAGTACGTTCCACAACAATGGGCCAAGTACAGAACCTTGCGGAACTCCGCCCGTTACCACATACTTCTTTTGCCCGTCCTCCGTATCGTACAGCAACAGCCGGTCCGACAGGTAGCTGGATACAATCTTAATCAAGTATGCCGGGGTTTCGCAACGTTCTAGTGCTCTGATAATATGAGGCCAGTATGCCGAGTTAAACGCATTTTTGACGTCAAAGGTGACTACTGCGCAGTATTCCTTTATGCCATACAGCCATCTGGTACCCTCTATTGCCTTGTTGGCTATGTCCGTAAGCTTCTTGATCGCATCAGTGGTTGATCTTTGCTTGCGGAATCCATACTGGTTGTCGGACAAACCTTTCTTATCTTGGTTTTCTAAATGCAGCTCTATTCGTGCACAGATTATCCTCTCTAGAATCTTGCCAGTCGTATCCAGCATGCAGAGTGGTCGATATGAGCTGGGCTCTCCGGCTGGCTTATAAGGCTTCTGCAACAAGACCAGCCTCTGCTTTTTCCAAGATTTTGGGAATACTCCTTTTTGTAAACACCGCGTGAACAGTTCCGTGAAAGGTCTCGTATTGTGCTTAATGGCAATCTTTAGGGCTTTATTTGGAATACCATCCACGCCTGGTGCTTTGGCATTACCAAATCTCTCTGCCGTTTCTAAAACCTCCACATCAGTGACTGTGGTGTTTTCTGTTTCAGCTGGTTCCTGTATGTTAGCCGTTCGGTTCTCCAGAGGCTGCGCAGGGAATAGAGTCTCCACAACTGTTTTCAGTAGCACTGGGCACGTTGGTGCTTGCCCTTTACCACCTCTTATTTTTGCCATTACCAGCTTGTACGCATCACCCCATGGGTTTTCGTCGATTTTTGCGCAGAGTTCTTTAAAGCAGCAGGATTTACTCTTTTTAATAGCTTTTTTAAGATCGCTTCGTTTGATTTTAAAGTATGCACGTAGTTGCATTTGTTCCGTGAGTCCCCGACTCCTTTGACACCTCCTTCTCGCTTTGTGGCATTCTTTCCTTAATTTGTCGATCTCCTCACTCCACCAGTAAACAGGCTTTCTATGGGCGCCATTTTTTTTCCTACACATTGAAGCGTCGCATGCTTTACTAATGTGCCTCATTAGGATCTCCGCTTGCCGATCTATGTTTTCCTGAAATGTTAGGTTACCGTCTAACAGGAGCTTAAAAAGTTCTACGTCAAGAGTTTCTATTTTCCACCCTTTCCTTTGTACCGTCTTATCGGACATACTCCTTCGGATGATCGCTGAGTGTTCAATTTCGAACATGATTGCATGATGGTCACTATGTGTGTAAAGGTCGCACACCTGCCAATCTGTTGTCCGCGCCAGTGAGTTGCTAACGAAGGTTATATCAATAACGGAGCCCCGGCCGTTTTTCTCGAAGGTGTTCTGATTTCCGGTGTTCAGTAACACAATGTCAAGCGACGAGAATGCCTTTAGTAGGGCATCTCCACGCCTATTTGTACAGATGCTACCCCACTCCATCGCCCAAGCATTGAAATCGCCTGCGATCACATTCCTCGTAGTTGATGAAATTTCTCTAACCAGCTCGTCCAGGATTTTATCAAAATCACTCTGCGATATGCTTGGTGGTACGTAACAACTGTAAAAATTTATCCCAGAGATTTTCGCTCGTGTTTAGAAGGATTTCCCCAATAGCGGTTCGTCTTGAAACATTTTGCCTCCACATATCCATATGGCAGCTTTGTTCGTATTGTCAGATATCCATGAAGCGTCGCTTATATTTTTATATTGTTCACTTAGTATAGCTATATCGACCTTTTCCTCATAAACCGTCTGCTTGAGAAGCTCTTGTGCAGCCTCACAGTGATTGAGGTTGAGTTGCATGACTCTCATTTTTTGGTGATTTTACATGCTTCTATATATAACGGACACTTTTTACTACCGATTTGGTGATCGGTGTTTTCCCTGCCCTTTTTCTTACATGCACTACACGACGGGTTCTTATCGCATGCCTTCGCAAAGTGTCCAGTTTCTCCACACTTGACACAGCACTGGCTCCTATCATCTGGATTGTGGCATGTTTTCGCCAGATGGCCGTACTCAAGACATCTAAAACACCTCCTGAGATTTTGCTTCGCTCTTATTCTGCACACTACCCAGCCTATTTTGATTTTGTGTGCGTCCTGAAGTATTCTTGCCTCCAACGCGGGTAGGCTTACCACTGCAGTTTGGGTTCCTAAGTACGCTGGCCTGACGCTCTTCATCGAATTTCCATCAAAATTACTCAATTCCTTTATTTGTAGTCGTATAGCCTCGGCAATGTCTTCTTTAGTCGTGATTTCATCAAGGTCACGTATTTCTAACATGACCTCGTGAGTTAAAGCTTTTATCTGCGCCTTTTCTCCTAGTACTCTGCTTATTTCGGTTTTGAATGTACCTGTGCTTTTCATTTGTGCCTCTTTCAACTCGAGCAGGATTTGTCCTTTAGCCGTCTTTCTGATCTTTGTTACATTTTCCGCTAGTTTCTGCAGGGTGTCATTTTTCCTCACAGTCCTTAGCATGTCGCTATATGACATGTCACCTGTTTTTTCAAAGATTATTGCATCAGGTCGAGGAGGCGGCTTATGTGGTGCCTTCTTTTGTGGCTGACGCTTGACTGCGATCCAACCATCTTGCTTTCCCATTTCTTTATCATTGACTTTATCATTATCACGCTTTCCTTCTTTGTTTAGGGGAACTTCAGGTTTGCTCGGCCATTCCCTATGGGTGGTTTTGTTCTTCTTCGGTGGTGTTCTTCGCTTTGGTTGAACTTCGTCGCGAGGCCTCTTTGGAGTATTCTCTCCAGCTGTTGGTATGACGAGAAAGCTTCGTCGTGCTTCTTTATTGGCGATGTGCTCTTCCTGAGCACTTGCATGCAATTTTGCAATCACACTGACAAGATCTCTCATGGCGTTGTTGATAGTCCGCTGCGGTGGATGCATTGTTGCAATCAGCTTCTTGATCGCGTTCCCTAGTTCAGCCATACAGTCTCCATGAGGTTGTATCGCCTTTGCCAGGGGAGTGGTCTCGCCCAACGCTGGTGGTGATGACCTCGCTCTTACAGGTTTGTCAACACCAAAGTTTTTAATCGGGGACCTACCCAATTTTGGTGCCCTCTTAAAGGGATCTGCTTCCGTAATAGTCGCACTTCGGGGGGAGTTCTGCACTTTATTTCCACCATCACTCAGGCTTCCAGTGCTGCAACCTCCTATAATCCCAAAAATGTTGCTGCTGTTGTTGTTTGTGTTTTTGTTTCTTGTATTATTCTCCATATATTTAATATACCAGCGCATCGTGTGCAGGGGGGCGGGCCGAAATAAACAGGAACGGGTGTACCCTCGGGGACACTGCCCCTACCCCAGTTCCCTGAGGCCTGTCCTTCGCTTTACCAGTCCCGGAAAACACGGACGGACCGGCGCTCGCCCGGGGCAACGCAGGCTACTACTCCTCCGTCCAATGCACACTCCTTGACCAGGGCCCGAAGGGGCTGGTTCCTGATACACACCGCAGCAGACACATCAGCAGAGCATGCTCACATCACCCTCTCCATCCCGCCAGCTGAGAAATCGCTGTTGACACTTTGAGGCACTCCCAGTGCGCCGCGGTGTGTACCGGTCATTTTTAATAACAGCCGCACCTAACATGGTGAACAGACGCTGACCAGGAAGCCGCCCATAGTGGGTCCGTCGCGCCTGGATTTCTGTTGTTCATCATGCACATGAGTGATGATGAGGGGGACACGTATTTCTGTGAGGCGGTGTCGATTCGCCACAGTCACAGGAGCTTCAGCGGATCTGCAAGCTTTTATGCCGCGTCCTCCACTCCTGCCGCTCATCGTCGGGGATTGCTTATTCGTTTTAACTTATTTCGCAACTGACCTGCTACTACAGGCCGTTCGGCTATCCGCGACCTGCCGACCCCCCCGGTAGCTTAGAGCCCAGCTAGAGAGCCCAAATTCGATAGAATAGAACACTCCGTCCGGGTAAGAACGTGTGTATTTTAATATTTGACAGATGTCGTTTGCGGTCTGTCGCGAGCATTGTGTTTAGCATATAAAAACTTTGAAATCAGTTGAAACTGTAAATTTCCAAGAAGAATATAAACACAATGAAATAATAGATTAAGTGACAAACAGTGCTCCCACATGTGATATGTCTTGTCTGTGTGCCCACACCATCATTTTAAATTATATGTATGATTATCAGTTTGCGTATTTCTATGAATATATGCATAATTTATAACATTCTAATTAAATTAACCTATTTTTAAAACCATATTGTAGTTAATGTGCTAGTAAGAGTTATTTATTAAATATTTCTTATGTTTGAGAATATAATATAATTTCATATATGAATATGTTTGGAAATATCGTATATACATACATATATACGAGTATGCATATACATATATGGCATACTATCATAATACCCTAAAAAACTTAATATATTACAATAATATTGTATGAAAATTACATTTCTTCATTTAAATTTTCCTACGAATATTAGCACATAGTTACATATATATGTAAGTACAATTCAAATTCAAATCGTGATATTATTATAGCAGAACCAGTCAAAAACGCTACTCCCTTCCTTCCTTTTCCTTATTATCGAGAAATGTGTGCACAGTTGAGCACGTAGGAAAAACGCAGAAAGCCACCTTTGTTTGTTTTCATTGGAACAATGTTGTTTTTTTTTTTTGTTATTGTAGGGGGAAGCATCGAAAGCCGAAGTGCGGAACTTTAATCCGCTAAACTTATCCTACTCCCACCTCAGATCTCTCCCACGGAACCACCGGCTAGGTATTACTTCGTGGGAGAGACAAGACATTGAGGTCTCCTCTATTGCGCGGACTGACGGAAAGATCTCAGTTTGATCATTATAAATGCTGACGCTTCTCTGACAGCTTTCCATTTATCAGTCGTCTGACACATGCGTGTCGTCAAGTTATCGACCGCAAAACTACCACCGAGTGTGGTTTTAGCTGTTCCCTTGTATTTGAAAATCGAGGGAAATGAAATAAAACATGTTCAGAGTCTTCTATATACTCTGTACACGTCGGACAGTTCGGACTAATGTCATTGTGGAATCGGAAAAGGTAGCTTCTAAAGCGTCCATGTCAACTAAGTATTTGGGTCAGATAGAAATCTAAGTCCCCATGTCGTCTGTCTATCCACGAATGGATGTCCGGTATAAGTCGATGGGTCCAGCGCCCTTTGGGAGAGGAATTCCACCGCTCCTGCCACATTTTAGTACTCTTGTTTCTCTCCTCTGTCCTTACCGATATGGTTTTAGGCGTTGATAACTGATATAAACGCTCGAGTTCATCTCCCTGGATGTCAATGGGCAGCATGCTGGCTAATACTTCAGCAGCGTCGGTTGATATAGTCCGGAAAGCACTTATTACCCGAATTGCAGAAAGCCTATGCACTGCAATTATTTTCTTAGCATACGCTTTTATATCCATTGCCTTTATCCATACTGGTGCCGCATACAGTATTACGGAACTCATTGCCTTCGCTATTAAGAATCGCCGGCTGGAACGCACACAGCCTCTATTGGTCATCATTCTCGATAGGGCATTATAAATTCTGTTTGCCTTGGCAGAAGTATACTCCAAGTGTTCTTTAAATTTTAATTTTTAATCTAATATTACCCCCAGATACTTTAATTGCGGCTGCGAGGTAATCTTACATTCCCCTATGGTGAGCTCTATTCGTTCTTCTATCATCCTAGTGCTTATCAGTAAAACTTCTGTTTTTTCCTCCGCCAGTTTCAGACTCATAGAAGAGAACCATTGTCGTAGACTATTTAAGCACTCATTACATTTATTTTTCAGGTCGGCTAATTGTTTGGCGACTGCTACCACCATGAGGTCGTCCGCTTAAGCTACTAGTTTCACATGTGTTGGTTGCTGTCTTCTTAGCACCCCGTCATACGTAATACACTCGAGATAGAGTAGCTCTTGGTGCCTTCGTCCGTCTCAAAAATCAGCTTTCTGTTTCTAAAATAGGTCGTTATTATGTTTATGAGGTACTCAGGAGCCGGTATTTCATCCAGGGCTTTAAGTATGTCTGCCCATTTTGCAGAGTTGAACGCATTTTTGACATCCAGGGTTATCAGCGCACAATACTTTTTTGTGCCACCTTTTCATATTTTTCCACTTACTGTACATTTCGCAATATCGACGACTTCTCGTAGTCGTCAATAGTGGATCTCTTTTTTATGAAGCCGTATTGTCTCTCTGATAATCCGCCGGCTTTTTGGATTGCTAGTTCCAAGCGGTTTCTAAGCGTGTCGTTAGCAAACATTAGGTCTATTATAGAACCTTTATTACCCTTTTGAAACGTATTTTTTGTGCCATTGTTTAGAATCGTGAGGTTTGTTTGACTCAAAAATTCTAGAATGAGGCGACCACGGTGATTTGTCATTCTGCTACCCCAAGCAGTAGACCATGCATTAAAATCACCCGCTAATATTATTGGCGATGTGTTTCTGGTCTCTAGAGACAGCTCCAGGAGAAAATCCTCAAATTCTCTAATTTTTATATGTTAATACTATTGTTCAGAGCGCTCAGAGCGCCACCTGATAATTAAGTGGCATCACCTACTACTTTTTGTAAATTTACGCACTCTGCAATCCTGTCAAACATTATATGTTTTTGTTCTATTTCGCTTTTCATCGCTATTCGTTCGAGCGCAAAAATTCTTGCGCGACGACAAACATTTGTTGGTGACCCGACGTGATACCGCGTGCAGTTACATTGCATACTTTGTTGCTTCTTCCGCAGTACCGTGTACGGATCACCAGATCCTACGGTTAACTCATCGCGGTTAATAGTTTTGTTGTTCGTAGTTTTTTTTTTCCTATTTTGCCATGCAAAAATATACAGTGTATAAATCACGAACTTTAACTGTTAATTTAGTTGAACAGTTTCATTTAAACCGTATTCATATAAACAGTTTGCCGTGCAAACAGTTACCTCGTAACATTCGACAGGTCATACAAATTTAAAAAAAAAAAATGTTAATTCCATGGATCATGTAGAGCTGTCAGTCAGATCAGAACAGCTCGATCGTATTCAACATCGATTCGAATTAACGCAGTCACAATTGGAGGAAGAGGACCCTGATGAGCTGGAAACCACCACTCGCGATGAATTCGCTGCGACTTTCATCAGAGTTAAGGCAGCGTTTACCAGGGAGTTAAACCAGTTGGATCCTCAAGTAATGTCATCTACGAGACATCAACCTTTACAGGAGCAACCATCGGTCATTGTGATGAAACAACCAAAGTCTCGTCTGCCGCAGTTGCAGCTACCGTCATTTGGAGGAGCCTATACAGATTGGCCGAACTTTTTTGGCATGTTTCAAACCATAGTACACGAGGACACAGAATTGTCAGACTTGGAAAAATTCCAGCATCTTCGTTCATGCCTAAAGGGAGCAGCACTGGATACTATCCAATCACTTGAAATGCGTGACGAAAACTACACAATTGCTATGAAATTACTTAGTCAAAGATTCAGTAATCGACGTTTAATTTTTCAGGCACACATTCAAGAGCTATTCAGATTACAAAGGGTGAGCACTGACAAGAAATCAGGAGAGTTGTGTTCGCTGGTGGACAAATTAGTATCGCATGTTCGGGCCTTGCATTCGTTGGGTACATTCGAACAAATAGCTGATTGTTTGCTTCAGTATATCGCTGCACAGAAATTGGATCCCGAAACACACGCATTATGGGAAGAAAAGGTTCCAGTTGACGAGTTGCCCACGTGGACGGATATGGCTACGTTCTTGCAGAGGAGATGTCAAACATTAGAAAATGTGACTCATGCTATGGTAACAAAAACACCTAGCACACAGGTGAGCAATACAAAGTATCGTAAAAATGCATTTGTTGTTTCTAAGACTTCCACCAAAAGTTGTGCGATTTGTCAAAAACATGACCATATTGTGTACACGTGCCCACTATTCGCAAGTTTGAGTCCAAGTGACAGGTGGAAGGAAGCCAAAAGAGCACATCTGTGCATAAACTGTCTCAAACCAGGACATCAGGTGCAGCAATGTAAAACCTCTACATGTCGTTGTTGCTCAATGAAGCATCATACCCTGCTGCATTTTACTCAAGTCCACCAAGCCGTAACTGGTATTTTAGAAACCACACCTGGTCCATCACAGCCAGCTGTCCTCGTCACAAGGACATCAGAAAGTCGCTCACCTTCACCTCTGTCACGCTCTTGTTCAACTGAATGTGTGCTTCTTGCAACTGCTATTGTTTCCGTTCGCAACAGTGTCGGATCGCTAATACCATGTCGCGCGATCCTCGATTCTGCATCACAACTCAACTTTATAACGACGAGATTAGCAAATCAATTACAAATTAAAAAAGCAAAATCGTCTTTAGCAGTTTCCGGTATCGGAGATTCGGAATTTATTGTACAACAATCACCGATTATCAGCCAAACTATCCACTCGAAATCAGTGATTGGGATATTCCAGCGAATATCAACCTAGCTGATCCTGAGTTTCAGAAGCCCCAACGTGTGGATCTTCTCATAGGAGCAAGCAAATTTTTTGATTTGCTTTGCATTGGTCAAATTCGTATGAAAAATAATTATATTCTCCAAAAAACTCGTTTTGGATGGATCGTATCGGGTGGCCAAAGCACATCGCCAAAGCTATCATCGCTTGCAACAACCGTAACAACATCACTTGAGTGTGACGCAGGTCATCCATCTACCAATGAACTGGTGCGATCATTTTGGGAAATAGACAACAGCTTTGAGCCCATTAGTAAGGCAACAAGAGAGGAACTCGATTGTGAAGATCACTTTAAGGCAAACTACAGTCGTTTGCTGACAGGCGAATATTCGGTTCGCTTACCTCTAAAGCCCAGTATTAGCCTTCTTGGTGATTCCTACGAGCAAGCGTTACGACGGTTTCTAACTCTTGAGAAGCGTCTCGAACGTAATAAGGAAGTAAAAATACAATACGTATCTTTTATGAAGGAATATCTCGAACTTAAACACATGTCTCCAGTATCGAAGCCAATATCATCGCTACCCACATATTTTATTCCATATCATTGCGTGTTCAAAAACGATAGCACAACAACAAAACTTAGAGTCGTATTCGACGGCTCAGCACAGACTACAACTGGTTATTCATTGAACGATGCGCTGATGGCAGGTCCAACCATCCAACCAAAGTTAGCCGATACTCTTCTTCGTTTTCGTGCAAATCCGGTCGCCCTAACCGGAGACATTTGCAAAATGTATCGGTGCATTCGAGTCACCACACCTGATAATTACTTGCAATGCATACTTTGGAGGGACGATCCAAAAGATGACATAAAAATATTTAAACTCGATACCGTTACTTATGGGACAAAGTCTGCACCATTTTTGGCTATTCGCACTATGCATCAACTTGCGGTCGATGAAGCAGTTTTATACCCCATTGGTTCCAAAATAATTCAACGCGATTTTTATGTCGACGACTTAATCACTGGTGCTCACACCGTTGAAGAAGTAAAAGAAATAATGAAACAAACCTCTGATCTGTTAGGTAAAGGAAACTTTAAAATTCGAAAATGGTGTTTAAATAAACCAGAAGTGCTTAGCAATGTGCCGGATACAGATAAAGAGAAATTAATCAAATTCGATGATGGAAGTATTTTGTCAAAGACGCTTGGACTTCAATGGAATCCCGATGCTGATATTTTCATATTTTCGTTTACTTCTCGCCAAAACAATAGAAAAATTACTAAGCGCTCAGTTTTGTCGGTTATTGCTCAACTTTATGATCCATTGGGATTAATTGGACCCATAGTGTGCAAGGCAAAAATATTCCTTCAGCGACTGTGGGTGGAGAAGATCGATTGGGATGAAAATCTACCAATGACTTATCAATCAGCATGGCTTCAATTTTACGATGAATTTATTATTATAGGAAATATGACTTTTCCGCGATATGTTGGCTTACCACATTCTACCTTGGAGTTACATGCATTTTGTGATGCCAGTCTCTCAGCTTACGGCACCTGTATCTACGTAGTATCTCGTTTAGGTGGACATGCACATTCCACGTTGCTCTGTTCGAAATCAAGGGTTGCCCCATTAAAAACGGTCACAGTTCCTAAACTAGAGTTATGTGCAGCTGCGCTTCTGGCTCAAGTAATTCACTCTATACACAATTTACGGATATTTAACTGTCGGTTCTTTTGCTGGTCGGATTCTACAACGGTTTTGTCATGGATCAAGGAGGAGCCTTCACGTTTTAATATTTTTGTCGCCAATCGCATTACAAGTATACAGCATTTAACTAATGGCATGGAGTGGCGGTATGTACCAACACATCTGAACCCTGCAGACATCTTGTCGAGAGGTGCATCGCCCATAGAGTTATCAAACTCTTCACTTTGGAAATTTGGACCCCCATTTCTGCTAGATTTGAAAACAAATTGGCCACAAAGTAGTATTCGCGTTAGAAATTTACCTGAACGGCGGAAAAATGCATTACTTTCGTCAACTTCAGTAACTGATATATCACTTGATTGTAAATATATAAACTCCTTTACAGTAATGCAGCGCATATATGGTTACGTACACATGTTCATCAAAAAGGACCATTCTGGTATTCTCGATACAACACATATTCAACAAGGAACCTGGTATTTATTTCGTATGGTGCAAAGAGTGAATTTTTCTTCTGAATACAAGGATCTTAAAAGGTCTGTGCCAATAAGTACGTCGAGTAAATTAGCGTCTTTGTCACCATTTTTAGACTCATTTGGACTTATTCGAGTAGGTGGTCGTTTAGAAAATGCATTATTGGATTACCCTTCACGACATCCAATCATTCTACCCAAGGGACATCCCCTAACAGAATCTATTATAACACATTTTCACCATCAGAATCTACATGCCGGACCCCAAGCATTACTTGCTGCAATTCGACAACAATATTAGCCTCGGGGAGGCAAAAAGGTGGTGAGTCACATAGTAAACAAGTGTGTGCGATGTTTCAGATTACGACCCAAGATTTGCGAACAGATTATGGGAAACTTACCAGAAGACCGCGTACGTCAAAGTCGGCCCTTTTTATTCACCGGAGTTGACTATTGCGGACCGTTCTACTACAGATCTGAAATAAGAAGCAGACCATCAACGAAGTGTTACATAAGTCTATTCATATGTTTTACTACCAAGGCTGTTCATATGGAAGTCGTAAAGGACCTATCAACTGAATTCTTTTTAGCTGCATTGCGTCGTTTTTATTGTACTCGTGGAAAACCAAAGATCATTTGGTCTGATAATGCAACAAACTTTGTTGGAGCAAGAAATGAAATGGCAGAATTACAGCAACAATTTCTCAAGCAGCAACATGTTGAAGCAGTTTATCGGCAGTGCCTTGTTGAAGGAATTGACTGGAAGTTTATTCCTCCTCGGTCTCCTCATTTCGGAGGGCTTTGGGAGGCCTCAATTAAAATAGCGAAATTCCATTTCTGGCGAATTGTGGGTTCTGCAGTACCCAGATTTGATGAACTTAGAACACTCGTATGTCAGATCTCAGCAGTTATTAACTCTCGACCACTTTGTACAATTACAGAAAATCCCGATGATTTAGATGTTCTCACACGAGGCCATTTCCTTATGCACCACTAACGTCTCTACCAGATCCAAACCTTTCAACAATAAACACCAGTCGACTGAGCAGCTGGCAGCGAATACAATTCATGCAACAGACATTTTGGAAGAGATGGAGTTCCGAATATTTATCACTGTTGCAACAACGCTCACGATGGCGATATCCAAAGAACAATATCCCAATTGGAACTCTTGTCCTTATCAAGGATGAAGCATTGCCGCCACTCAAATGGCTGCTTGGAAGAGTCACTAAGGTCTTCCTGGGGAACGATTCTAAAGTTCGTGTAGCTGAAGTTAAAACGGCCAATGGTATTTGCAAAAGAGCCATCTCTAAATTGTGCGCTCTTCCCATCGATGATCATTTAGCTGGCGGTATGACTCGCCATCGGGGGGAGTATGTTCAGAGCGCTCAGAGCGCCACCTGATAATTAAGTGGCATCACCTACTACTTTTTGTAAATTTACGCACTCTGCAATCCTGTCAAACATTATATGTAACAGTTGCTTAAATAAATTTCATTCGCTTTTATAACGTGAACAAAACAACACGCATTCGGCCTTTTTGTTCTATTTCGCTTTTCATCGCTATTCGTTCGAGCGCAAAAATTCTTGCGCGACGACAAACAACTATTAACCCACACAACGCGAGCAGACGCATGGCGCAACGGAAATTTGCTAGATTTCGTATTATTTGATGGGAAGTTAGTTCGACGCATCCTTTGGCCGGTCGCCTGTTGTTAATTTGGCGCATTATGGGTTAGTTAGCATCTGGTGTTGGGGGACGTGGTGTTAATAACAGTTGCATGAGCTTGATCACTGAATGCAAACGCTTAGCCAATTAGTTTCAACTGAGATAATTCGCATAAGATTCCAACTGTTTGCGAATCACCGCTATTCCTTTGTTAGTACAAAGCTGCAACGCGGGTGACGAGCGATAAGTATAAATATATTTAGTTAGTTCTTTGGTGTAAACATTTCCGACGTGGTACAGTCATACTGCATAACTAAGAAACACGAAGGCAAAAAAAAGTGTGTGCGGCATGGATGGGTTGAGTTGGTAGAAGATTTAGTGTCTCAATCACACCGGCTTACAGTCGGTTCAACGGTTGTTCGAGGCCTGTTAGGCTGTTTTCGTTACCGAACGGGCTAAGTATAATGACCTCAATCCTTGAACTTCAATGTGATTCATGTAGTTGGGCGCATACGAAAATTGCCAGTCGTGCGTATAATTGGAATTAATACGAACGCGACGGATGTTATATCAGTGCGAAAGGAAGCAGCGGCATCCATCCTTCGCCGTTGGAGGGGCGTTATAGCACAACTGTCCGTAAAATATTTAATGGAAACTCGAACTCCGACGGTAATGTTGAAATTTCTTCACCTACATACCTCTAAACGGTTGTGGCTATGGTAAGCTATGTTATGCACAACTAGGCAATAACCAAGACGGTTGCATACGCGGTCCGCTGATTTGGCTCATTTCAGTGTCGTACGTCTAATGATATAGCGCTAATTCGTTTTTTCGTTTTTGCCGCATCGCAAGTTGATGGCGGTGGCATGCCATGTCATGTCTGCATGACCAAATTGACAGCTGGCGCCTAACGGCGTTCAAACGTCGAATTTTACAGATATCTGTTTACCTGGATGCTGCTAATAACGTTGCCCCCTTTTTGCATTACTATGTGTCGCTCAATCCCGAGGTACTTAGTGAGTTTAGATATTGCGGCTTTTGAACTTGTAAATTTTAAAGGGAATTTGGGAAATCTCTACAATTTTACTAAAAACCTTTACTTATAGTTTAATAAGAATTCGAAGTCCCGACGTCATAATCCCGAAGTTTTTCTACTTGAATGCGGTATTTTCTGTATCATCAAAGGATTTGGTATCTTCAGAAATCTATGCGTGTCAAACAGGAGTCACCGCTCATTTATCACCCTGCTTATGAGGACAGTGATTGACATCATAAAAGTTGGTCATATAATTCCGTACCAAACGAAATGTTCTGCAAGGCCTTTTACTTATAGCAGCAGGGGGACTTGAGTGTGCAATCTGGATTATATTGGATTTCGGAGAATATAGCTTTGCACTATGATGTATCTGCTACGGCCTATGAGTCTACTGTCTCATTAGTTAAAATGGTATTTATTAATTTATGAGTCATTACTAAAAGACCAGACGACTTGTATCAGACTTAACTCAACTTGTATCAGACTTAAGAGTTTTACCAGACCTTGATAAACTGTTCGTTTTTAATCATTTAATGCAAGTTACCTTTTTTATCAAACTTTATGAGAAAACGAACTTCAATGTCCAATTTTTTCTTCTTCTGTTTAGCAGATTCGAGACCGAAATTCGACCATTTATTCATTTTATGCAGGCATGGAAACTCCTTCACTTTTATAAATTGAGTTTTAAATGAGCTGAGCGCTTAGTCAAACATCTTAACTCGTTTAACAGACCATATTCTACTTACATGCACAACTTTCATGTTAATGACATGAAATAAACGACAAAATTGGTAGAAACAGAGAAGCTGCTGGTGGAAATCTGATATGATGCATTACACAAGTATTTTTTGGTACACATTGAAACCTGTGAGTCACTTGGAATAAACGAAAATGTTTGTGGTTCAAAAAATGTACTAGTATCTACGCGATTATTTTAGACGGGCGCTGCTCAAAAAGTTAATATATAAATTACTTGTAATCATTCATTGGTCATTCTGTTGCAATTTTCTAATTGGCGTGTTGCCTATCAGCTGCTTCGAAGCTGAAGAAGATTACTTGGATAGTTGCCAGATTGACGCAAGGTATTTATAAGCAATTAAGCAAGAACCACATCACAGAGCACACACTAAAGCTGTTTGCGCGTGTGCATTTCGCTTACCTTGTTTTTGAGAGCTTGACAGCAATTGCAATCAAGAAACCAATTTTTTTTCTACTAAAAACCGCGAAATGTATTTCCAGACATCATATCGTTATCGCTACCTGCAATTTCCACTTCAATGGTGCGAACACATAAGGCAAACACCTGCAGGTAATTGTAATTGTGTAATTGCTTTGGCCATCCACCTCGGTGATTGGCGGAGACGCTTGCCAGCAACAAGGGCTGTAAAATGCACGTGCAGCCACTCATTTTCACAGCTGCTGCCAAAGCAACGCGGTTGTTATCAATTGTAGGTGTTAGTCGGCAACGGTAATACCAAACCTCTGCCTGAGCTGGCGATCGGTATCGCGTTCTCTAAGTGGGTGATATTTGTAGGGGTGGTAAATGGTTGACGGGGGGAGTTAATTGTTTGTTGTTGGCCGCAATAACCAGCAGTAGGAGGCAATCAAGTCATTTCGATTTATTTGACAGCGTTTGTCGAACGTGTGCCAATATGGCAAAGCGCAAACTGCTGCGAATTGTGGCAACGACAGGACCGACGCCAGTAGAACATCTGACAGACGGCAGCTATGGCAGAGCTCCAGAAATGCATCTCAAACTACTTAGAAAGTACAAACCAGGAATAAAGGGATGTTTAACTTATTCCAGTGTGAGAGCGCCTCAAAATAAGCGTTTTTTATAACATTTTCCATTATGGCCAGATTGAACAAAATAATAATTTTTGGGCATTTATCAACCCAACACCCAACATTTAGTACGAATAATTATTACTAAATAGTAGTTATTTATTATATGGAGAAACTATTTAAATCTTTTTGAAGTATATTAGAACAACTGACTTTTGACCTTTCAATACCCAATAAAAGGATTTAAGCTAGTTAGCTCACAATCATTAAATGTTTTTAATCATTTTCTATTGAAAACAATACTTTGTTGCTTCAAATTACAAAACGTTTCATCAAAAACCTTTAAATTTTCCAAATTTATTTAATTTTCATTGTTT
>CM050323.1:76995930-77111551 GCA_027475135.1 Bactrocera correcta | reverse complement strand
TATCCCAAATCAAAATTAATTATATAAATAATAAAACATTAGTTTTAGATAAATATAATGTACTAGTAGATGAGGACAATAATATATACAAGGTTGAAATTAAGGACAATTTGGAAAAATATTTAATTGAAAACAGAAATCAATGCTTAAGAAATATACTAAACTTTGAAGAAGCAGATTGTAAGCTCAGAATTTGTAGTGAGCAATCTGTAAAAGAAGTGCTACCAGGCACATTAATATTTAAAAACTTCCAATTCAAAATTACACAAAATTGTAATAAACAAAATATAAAACAAAGACGAACCTTTTTAATAAAATTCAAAAATTGCGAAATAAGTGTATTCAATAAATCATATACTAATATAAAGAAAGAAGTATATGAATCTTTTATATTACCAAATGTCATAACTAAAATTAAAGAAAATATAAGTTTTGCTAGCAAAGGATTAAGACTAGAAACGTTGTATGTGAAACAACTCCAGCATGAAAACAATATTGAATTTTTGATAAATAAAAGCGACAGGTCCTCAATAATTAGCTTAAATCCCGATATAAAAATAATTGTAATCGTTATAGCATTTTTGTATAAAAATCGTCAAAAGGTAAAACCTAGTGCAGAGGACGTACTAAAAGTGCAAAAAGGTCCTTTTCTGCAAATAACAACGACTCACCTTACACACGATTGGGGACAATCGATTTAAGAGGGGAAGAGTTAACACAACACTTGTTACTCAAGCATCGACTTACAACTTCCGGCACGTGTGACCGAAATGCACCAGAAAGTGCATGGTCAGCGGCTGCACTACCTGTTGTGCAGCATAAGATTCGTGGAAGCGAATCACGCCACTTATAATTATTTATGTTAGAATTAAGTATAAATATTGTAATTCGGTTAAGCTAAAAGTCAGCTACGCGGTTACGCTGCCCCAATGCAGCGCCGCGAAAAAAATATATTTTTTTAGTTATTCAATAACTAAAAACCTTAACTTATATGCTATACCTATTGGAGATTCCGATTTTCTTTTATTAAAATTATAAAAACACAGGTTAAATAGATTATTTTATTACATAAATTCTGAGAGTTTTCGGGATCCCTATTTCTTTTATTGCAAAAGCCCAAAATTTCAAGTTGGATTAGTTGATTATTGTACCTGAAGTACCTGCAGTACATAGGAACTTACATAGGGCTTGAAGTATACGCTAATTGCGCAGAAAAAGATTAAAAGTACGCATTACAGCAACTTACACAAAATATTAAAAACTGTATTCATAAACGAGAAAGTACTAACTTATGCCCATTCGCCGCGCCAACACAGTGGTTGTTTATGATGGCGTCTGCAGTTGGGAACCACTGCTGTACAAGCTGCAGATATCAAATCGTCTTACCACCCCATTGCCGGGCCAACTATTTCATCGGCTGATTGCCTTACATAGCTGATTGCTAATAAAGCGCATATTTGGGTTGTTGTAACTCACAATATGGCCAGTAAAAGGAGGTACAAAGATAACAACAACACTGGCAATATAACTTGTTGATGGCAAATTTAAATTTCCACACACTCCGCAGCCCCTGCCTGCTATTTAAGGCCCGAAAGGTGGATGCCAATCAACAGATTGGAAAAGGGTTCTTTAAATTTATTTTCAACTTGGCAAATAGTAAAAGAGCAACACTGTTTATTGGTGCTGTGCTAAAATGGAAGTTGCGGAGTTAAAATTAAATTAAAAACTGGAAATTGATATGGAAATGTGAGTGAAATTTGAAGTGGTGGAGCTGAAAATACAGTATGTGTATATGATGTATAGTTTAACGAGATAACAGTGTAGTATTTGTGGTAGCTGAAATGGAAAAGGACAACAACACATATACCATGCCAATTTCAAAAACTGAAAATAATAATAACAATATAATTTTGAAGTCTTGCTACTATGTTCTTTAAGCTTACACTTACAGCTATACAAATAAATACATATTTATATAGTAAATATATGTACATAAAAAAGGGATGGCAATCTTTACATACAAAAAATACAACTTTAATATATATAAATATAAGAATAGGTTAGTTTACACTGGCTGGCTTTCACGCTTAACATAGACCTACAGGTGCTTTGTTATGCCAGATGGAGGCTCATTATTAGTACAAACTGAAGTTTACGTCATGCAGGAAGTCAGCGCTTTTTGTGAAGTTTTCTAGAGACTTGAAATCTAATTATGTATAATAAGTACAGTCCCTAGAACTATGAAGTTCCCAGATATCTACGCCGTTCTAGATAAGGCATGATCTGTGTCATCGTTCGCATGTGATGCCAGTAAGTTTGACCTGTGACTAGGCCAACAGTCGTCCCGCAGTCTTTTCAAAATCGTGTAGGTAGAAAGCTTTGAATTTGAATGAAAAAAATTTACTTTGAATAAAAAAATATTTATTAATTAAGAGACGTAAGCAAAAACTCCGTTATAAAAATTTAAAATAGTTTGAGATTTATAATTTTTAATACATACGGCAACATTGGGTTAGAAGATGTCATATGTCCACCTACTTATTCTCATTAATTAGTTTTTTCATATTTTACTTTTCTGCAGTTTTTATTTGATTTTTTTTTTAACAAATCATAACGTGGCAACTCTACTCATTTTCGCATTAGTACAAATATTTTCGAAGCATATGCTACCAATAAATAATATTTTTAAATTAACAATATTGTAAATTAACACTCTAACGAGTTCTAAATTGTTAAATAGGTAGAAGTGGCAACCCGGTATGAAAAAATTTCTTACCAGCGATCTTCCAAACAGCCTCTATAGTTTTTGTTACACTGTATACCTATTTACGCTTCGTCTTTAATATGATAATTAACATAGGTCTATTGTACCTAATATGGCACTAGAAGGTTAACCCCAATTGCTACACGCCACCAGCTAACTGATATTAATTTTCAATCAAATTTTAGTACTAAGAATTTTACATTTTGTGAATGTAAAATATGATTGTGTGTGTGAATTCCTGAAAATTCTTTGCAAGAAAACTGTTTGATAAGTTCAATTTTCTACAAATTAATTTTGTGTTGAATTTTAGTAAATTGTATGAAGCCAAATTCAAGAGATTTAAGAAATCATAGTATACTAAAAAGTATTTTATCTCTATTGAAAGGGAATTCGTATTTTTGGCACAAATGCTGATAAACTCATTTGGTGGCGTGGTGCAAATATTAGGATAGATACTGTGGGCATATTCGTTTATTGGATTGAATAAAAATTATTTATGTACAGGAGAGTAGAGAAATAATGTTAAGTATATATTGATACTTTTCTAATGAAAGCAATTAAGTAAAATCAATAGACAGCAAGTAATACTTATATATATGTATATAAAAATATAATGGCATTATGAAAGTTACAAAGAAGATCAATTATAAAAAACTAATTTCATTATTAACTAAAGCACTTAATTGTATATCGACAAGCCAAAATGCTTTTAACATCGAACATATTATCAAATATAAGTATTTTTTAAATAACTGGTTATAGTTCGATAAAAATTTTTAACACAAATTCATCATCATTACAATTATCGACAATTGACGGATTGGAAAAGGCGGAGGTTATCGACGAGGAAATTGCAAAAATGTTGACGTATTATTGTTTATACATGTATAGTCAATATAGCAAAATACTTATCGATAACACTTTTTCGAAACTATTATATTAAAAACTTTTATAGTGAAAAATATCGAAAACATAAAATAAAAAATCGACAATATTTTATTGGAAACATCGTCACAAAGAAAACAATAACATTACATTACATACATTTTTAATGTGATAAAAAATTTTAAAATTGATGAAAATCTTAATCATTGTAAAATAATTTCAAAAATTATCGATAATATATTCTAGTTGAAATCCTTAAAACACATTTACTAAACTCATTATATATAAAATCGTTTGTCGAAGTTTTTAAAACCAATGCGTTTTAAACACAATTTATTAAACAATGTTTCATATAAAGGGTTATCGATAAATTATATTTTTGTCGATAAAAAACTGGACGAAATTAAAGAAACAGGTACTTATTATTATCAAAGTCAAATGGAAAAAGATGTTTTAAATGTATTCAGAAAGTGTTTAAAACCAATGCAGTTTAATTTATACAATCTTTTATTATTTTTTATTATAAAATATTTTATTTAAAATATAAAAAATTAAACACAATACATTAAAAATATGGATGACTTTAATTGAAAAATATCGATAAAAGTTATATCAAAATTCAATAACATTAAATAGTTTACAGCGATAAAAGCTTTACCAAAGTCGATAACATTACTTGTGAAATATCAATAAAATTATGTAGAAAAAAATGCATTCAAAGCGGCTTTACACACAACCAGCTGCGAACTTCCCAAAAAAATATTTTAAGTTTCATCCAGTGTTTTATAGCGAACAAACTACTACCCAATTCATTGATGCCATTTAAAAAAAAAAAAAAAACATTCGGTGATTTCAAACTGATATATGATGTTAGCACTTAGCTTGCTTTTGCACTTTACTCACCACTCTTAAAACGCGAGTAACTTTACACAGACTCACAAACGAAATTATTGCAAACTCTAGCAAAGAGCCAGTGCATACAATGGAAAATTGCTTGGCACTAATTACCGCAGATTGCAGACACACAAATTTTAATGTGCAGCAATTTACAGTAGAAAAAATATTAGGTTGTCAAAAAAGTCTTGCGATATATTCGCTAGTTGGCACTGAAAGCGCGTAGTTCTAGTTTTATTCGTCGCATCGGGTCATGCTATACCTTTTTTGGAAGCTCATTTCACGTGTTTGATTGATTTTCGTTTCTTTTAAGTCGTTCGTGAGTTATAGCGTCGCAAATATGGAGCAAAATAAAGAGAAAAAGACGGCATATTTTACAGTACTACTACCATAAAGGCAAAAATGCATCTCAAGCCGCCAATAAAATTTGTGCAGTTTCCACCGCACAACGATTGTTTCAACATTTTCGTTCTGGTGTAGAGGTGGTCGAAGATGCGCCACTTTCCGGAAGGCCTGTCGTCGAAAATTGCGATAAAAACGCTGAATTGGTCGAAAGAGACCGGCATAGTTGCAGCCGTAGCATCGGTCAAGAGCTGGGCATGAGTCATCAAACCGTTATAAACCATTTCAATAAATTCAATAAACCATTCAATAAAAATACCGCAAGACTTTTTTGACAACCTAATATATAAGTTAGCACCCCATACATTCAAAAGTATCATATGATACAAAGTAATATAATATGACACCACTAAATAGCTGAGAGTGCGACACGTGTATTGGCAACCTGTGGGAAGCGCAGCGTCAACAAACTCCGTACCCGTTGCAGCGGCAAAAATAGGTCTAGAGTTAAGTATAATTAATTGTAAACTTTAGTTCTTAAGTGAAATTCAATAAAGGAGTATAGCTCTCAGATAACATTTTTTTTTAATAAAAATAACAAAACGTTTTTTAACTGGCGCCCGAGCAGGAACCAGCGCGCTTAAGTAGTTATTGTCAAACCACCCATCCTTCAAATCCTTCCACCCATCCTGTAAACCCTCCCACCCCTAACTCAACTCTAATAACGACAATAGTTCGAGAAGTACTCGAACGAATGAGTACGCAGACTACAAGTATAACTGACTTTACAAAAACCGACCACAGCGTGACACTGAACGCGAACAACATAAATGAATTGGATAAGATTCCTGGTCATGGTGAATTGCCTTGGGGAATTTTCAGGACGACCAGGAGAATTTAACTCCTGGAGCAAGAACGTAAATAGAATGTTTAAAGCCTATGAGGGAATTAAGAATACCCCTAAATATTTTGCGATACTCCACACGATCAGGCACAAAATAATTGGCGATGCCGACACCGCATTAGAATCATATAATACTCCACTCGGTTGGAGTCAAATCCCGAAATGCCTAATGATGCATTTTCGGATAAAAGGGACATGGTACCCTCGAATACCAGATGACCACTCTGGTCCAACGCTATGACAACATTCCTACCTTCTACCAAAAGGTCTACCAACACTTTTCACTGATATTGGACAAAATTTTATGTCTTGAGCTATACAGGACTAACTCACAAAGGTCAAAGGTCTTGACACATTTATCAGAGGACTAAATGGCGATTTACCTCGTCTTCTCAGCATGAGAGAACCGACAACCTTGCCACAAGCATTGCATTTATGTCAAAAACTTGACAACATGACATACAGAATAAATCATGCAAACAATACACACAAACATAATATTCAACGACCACCACGACCTCCCCGAAATAACAACTTTAATAATTACAATTATACGAGTAATAGAGTTTTTTATCCCGCATTAACGTATTCCAACTCCCCCAGACGAAATTTCGACCAACATCCATTCGGTCGTCAATCAAACCGATATCCCCAACACTCTCCCAACTATATGCAAAATAACCAAGGATTTATGCCGAGGTTCAACAATTACCCGAACAACCACCTTACTACTAGAGAAAAAAATTTAATAACAGACCGAAATTACCACCTAAACCACCGACCCCAATGGAAGTAGACCAATCAATACGATCAAGACAAATCAATTATCAGAATAGGCCTAATACATTCCAGGACAATTGACCACCGAAACGTTCGATTTCCGCACAACTGATTCACCCTCCAAGCAAAATACAACGAAATTTTTTTATTAACGCAGTAGAATTAGACCTTAACGGTGAGCCTGATACTATTAATTTTTTAGATTAGCGCCGTCTTCGCTGCCTTATTACGAATTTAGAACAAGACGCGGAGACACAATAGATTTTCTTATCGATACCGGATCCAATAAGAATTACATACAATCCAATAGAATTAGGAATCCAATTCTGAACGAAAAGCCCTTTACAGTAAAATCAGTTGCCGGAACAATTGAAATTACTCACCATAACTTCGTCGAAATTTTCGGACCAACAGTAGGGAAAATAAAATTTTTTATACTACCAACTCTAGGGTCGTTCCACGGCATAATACGCAACGACACACTTAAAGAACTAAAAGCAATTATTCATACCGACAAAAGCTTAATGACGATTTGTCAAAGTATAAATATAACCTTAAAACAACGAATATCCCACGAAGTGAACAATGTGGCAATCAAACAATCAATCTAAACAGGATTAATAATATTATCAATAAATGTCCAAACCTTTTTTCCGATACTGAAGAAAAACTTACCTATACCAACCTCGTAAAAGGTGAAATCCGGACAACAACCGAAACCCCCGTCTACTCCAAGCCATACCCGTATCCCAAGGCATTAAAATACGAAATCGAACGACAAATTGAAGAACTCATAGATAACGGAATAATAAGGAGATCGAAATCTCCGTATAACTTCCCAATTTGGATAGTTAATAAAAAGTCAGGTGCCTCCGGCGAAAAAAAGTTTCGAATGGTCGTAGATTATCGTAAACTAAATTCATTTACGATTCCCGATAAATACCCTATAGAAGAAATTAACGAACTCCTTGCAAATTTGGGAAACAATAAACTATTTACTGTTATTGACTTAAAAAGTGGGTTACATCAGATTCCGCCTCGCGAGTCAGACATCGAAAAAACCGCTTTTTCCGTAAACAACGGAAAATATGAATTCGTTCGCTTACCTTTCGGTTTAAAAAATGCTCCAGTCACATTCCAAAGAGCACTAGATGATATCCTTCGTCAACATATAGGAGTAAGATGCTATGTTTACATCGATGATGTAATAATATTTGGCAAAAACGGAGAAGAACATTATAAGAACAAAGATAGAATTAGTATTTCAAACCTTGGAAAATGCTAGCATGAAAATCCAAATAGCAAATGTACATTTGCTAAAGAAGAAGTAGAATTTTTAGGATATGTAATCAGTTCAAATGGGATAAAAACCAACCCTGAAAAAGTAGAAGCGGTTACTGAATTTCCAGTTCCAAAAACTCTCAAAGAATTAAGATCCTTCCTAGTTATGTCAGGTTATCACCGACGATTTATCCAGGATTACGCAAAAGTAGCTAAACCATTAACAGCATTGTTAAGAGGAGAAGCCGGTCATGTCTCCAAACGGATCTCGAAAAAGATAGAAATAGAATTAGACAACGAGGCTTTAGAAGCATTTAATAAAATAAAAAATACTTTTGTATCCAAGGATATAGTTTTAGCGCATCCAAATTGCGATAAAGATTTCGAGCTGTCGAAAGACGCCTCAGATTTCGCATTAGGTGCCGTCCTATCGCAAGACGGTAGACCAATTACTTTCATATCGAGAACTCTAGCAATAAGAAAGAAATGCTTGGTATAATATGGTCACTTAATTCACTTAGAAATTACCTCTACGGTTCGAAAAAAGTTAAAATTATCACTGATCATCAACCTCTTACCTATGCCTTAAGTCATAAGAATACTAATAGTAAAATGAAGCGATCGAAAGCCATTTTAGAAGAATATAACTACGAACTAACTTACAAACCTGGTAAAACAAAGGTAGTTGCAGGCGCCCTTTCAAGGATACCAATACCAATAAATTCACTCACACCTACGATTCATAGCGATAAAAGCTCAAGTCATAATTTAATCCCTTGTACAGAAATTCCTATTAATGTTTTCAAAAACCAAATTTTTTTCAAGATTGACGAAATATCTTCATATCAATTTCAAATAATTTTTCGAACAGTGCATAGACATATAATTATAGAGCCAGAGTACAACGAACAGTTATTGATTTCTTACATGAAACGATACCTTAACCCATCCGTTATAAATGGAATTCATACTGAAGAAAGGATAATGGGTGTAATAAAAATATCTATCCTATTCATTTTAGCAGCATTAAAACCCGAACGTCATATTAAAAGAACATCTAAGAGCACATAGAAATGCTACTGAAAATAAAACACAAGTTCTCGAAACAAAATATTTTCCCGGTATGTTAAATAAAATAAAACGAATAATAGCTAAAATTGCAGAAACTCCATTACCAACATATCCAGGACACACAGTTAATATCGATATATTTTTAACAAAAGGAAAAATAGTAATGACATCTATAGACAATTTTACAAAATACGCAGTAACAAAAAGTTTAAAGTTTCGGAGTACCAAAATTAATAGTTATCGACAATGAGCCATCTCTGAATTCAGCCTCTCTAAAATTCATGATGAAAGACGAGTTAGGAATAAAAGTTTACACTACTCATCCATACAAAAGCCAAGCTAACGGACAAGAGGAAAGGTTCCACTCTACATTAATTGAAATAATGCGCTGCATAAAAGAAAACGGTGGACACAGAAATTTTGAAGAACTTTTAGAAAGAGCAGTATCCGAGTATAATCACTCAGTCCATTCCACTACACTTAAAAGACCAGTAGACCTATTTTTTCATAGGAATGTTACATTTACCCCCGATTACATAGAAAGAACTAGACAAAACAACTTAGAAAAATTAGCTCAGAAACAAAGAAAGGATATCGAATACCATAACAAAAATAAGAAGGAAATAAAATCATATCTACCAGGACAAATAATATTCGTTAAGAAAAATAGAAGATTAGGAACTAAGTTAAGTAAAACCTACAGTAAGGAATAGTTAAGGAAGATAGAAATAGTACCGTGTTAACTGAAAAAGGACAAATAATTCACAAGGGTAGAATACGTAACTAAATATGTACTGACATTTTTTTCCAGAATATTACTACCGCTATGCCTGGCGGAAGTACAAATCCTCGACTACTCAAACTCCCAATTAATAACAATAGAAAAGGGAACGGCTAGACTACAAACAGGAACATTTAGGATAATACATGAAATTGATATAGAAAAATATACGGACACATTAGACCACATAGAAGCGACTATTAATACTGAAACTATCCGCAAAAACCCTAACTACCCACATAATAACACAGATAAGAGCCCAACTTAACAATTTAAAAGTAGAGCAAAAAATAAAAAGATCAATAAATTTTCTGGGTAGCGCATGGAATTGGATTGCAGGAAGTCCAGACCATGAAGACTACGAAATAATTTCAAATAAAATAAATAATGTCTTACAAAATAACAGTAATCAGGTATTAATTAACAAACTTACAATAGGCAAAATTAGCGAGATAACAAATATTACAAATAATATATTTAAAACCATGCAAAGTGAAAAAGTTTAGAAATTGAAGCATTTTTACCGTTAAAATACAAATTAGAAATAATTAAGGAAGAAATTTTAAATATTGCATACGCAATACATTGGGCAAAAGCCAACACAATAAATTCTTTTATTTTATAAAATGAAGAAATAAATATTGAGAAAGAAGTAATAGACAATGAAAATATTCCATATGTAAATTTAGACGAAGCACTTGAATTTTCCGAAGTAAAAATTGCAACTAATGGCAGAAGTATAATTTATATTGTTGGCCTCCCAACCGTAGATAACCAAAATTGTAAAACTTCAGATATAAGAGCAGTAAAAAATAACGGGAGAATCCATAAAATCAATTCCAATACAATTTTAAACTGCGAAAAGGGAATTTATGAAATAGAAAATTATTGTAAAAAATACAATTCCCTACAAATATGCTTAAGCAATAATGTAATAGATTTAAGTAAGGATCTTGAATAAATAGTCTTTTAAAAAGTCGTTTGCCAAACTGCACGGAGGTAAACAACCAGCATATCCCAACAATAGAGGAAATGGGACCTGGATTAATATTCTTAAATAAATACAAAGGAGAAATTTCAATAAACAACGAACCTACATTTTTAAATGGGACCTTCATAATTTTGTATACCAACGTAACAATTGTTACCAATGGAAAAAAGTTCTATAACGAAGAAAGCACAGCAAGTAGCCAGCCATCCTTCAACCGTCCTCCGCACCACTCATTATAGAAGAATTCCTCTCGCTGGAGATGCTGGAACAGCTTAACTTCAACAATACAAAAGAAGTAAGTCTGTTAGAAGCAGCAAACAGAGTAAAACACGGAACCAGCATCACGCTAATCATCCTTTTAATATTCATCGCCGTAATTTTCGGGAAGAAACTTCTGATCAAACAAAAAGAAGATGAACCCAACAAACTCTCACAACCGACAATAGAAGGACTCAACCAAATTTTCAATACACCTAAAGATTTAAACGAGGACGTTTGAATTTCAAGGGGGACTAGTTAGCAGTCCATACATTCAAAAGTATCATATGATGCATTAATATCATATGATACAAACTAATATTAGGTTGTCAAAAACGTCTTGCGGCATTTTCGCTAGTTGGCGATGAAAGCGCGTAGTTCTAGTTTGATTAATTGTCGTTTCTTTTAAGTCATTCGTGAGTTATAGCGTCGCAAACATGGAGCAAAATAAAGAGAAAATACGTCATATTTTACAGTACTACTACGATAAAGGCAAAAATGCATCTCAAGCCGCCAATAAAATTTGTGCAGTTTATGGACCCGATGCAGTTTCCATTTCCACCGCACAATGATTGTTTCAACGTTTTCGTTCTGGTGTAGAGGTGGTCGAAGATGCGCCACGCTCCGGAAGGCCTGTCGTCGAAATTGCGATAAAATCGCTGAATTGGTCGAAAGAGACCGGCATAGTAGTCATCAAACCATTATAAACCATTTTAAGAAGCTTGAAGTCACTAAGAAGCTCGACGTATGGATACCAAACGAATTGATTCAATAAAAATACCGCAAAACTTTTTTGACAACCCATTATACTTTTCCAAAAAGTATAGCATGACCCGATGCGACGAATAAAACTAGAACTACGCGCTCTCAGCGCCAACTAGCGAAAATACGCAAGACTTTTTTGATAACCTAGTAATATGACACCACTAAATCGCTGAGAGTGCGACACGTGTAGTGGCAACCTGTGGGAAGCGCAACGTCAGCGAAGTGCCAACCTGTGGAAGCGCAGCATCAGCAAACTCCGTACCCGTTGCAGCGGTAAATATGGGTCTAGAGTTAAGTATAATTAATTGTAAACTTTAGTTATTAAGTGGAATTCAATAAAGGAGCATAGCTCTCAGATAACTTTTTTTTTTTTAAAAATAACAAAACGTTTTTTAACTTATATACATACTACATATAAGATATAGCCACTCAAGCAGCGGAAGCCGCTCAAAGTGTTTGTTTTTAGAAACAAACTTATACACGCACGCTCGCACATCTCTTTATAATTTCTGGTTTGGCACAGTGGTGGCATTTGATTTATGAAAGTATATTTTATATAGCATATTGCCAATTTGAAGTAATTCAAAACAAAAATAATAAAAACACTTGCAGTTATCAGGATATCACTTTCAGTTACATACCTGTATTACATTACAACACATCATATGATATTACATAACAGTTATGAACTGAAACTTTTCACACCAACTCACAATTTCATTTCAAATCGCTAAACCATTTAAGTTTTTAAATAACACATCACGTCACAATATCATATCACATCTTATGATATCACATCACAGAAGCGCATTTAAAATGTTCACACTAACTCAAAATCCCGTTTCACATCTCTAAGCCACCGAATTTTGAGTTTTTATTTTAATACTTCACATCACAACACCACATCGCATTATGACATCACATCACATATGCTCACTTCTGATGTTCACATATACCTAGAAATCTGTTCCATAATGCTATAGCACTAAATAAAACCTTTTTTATTTTTGTCATCAAATAACTGCAATCAGATATTATTTTTTCAGTGTCATATGGTAACTACCCATTTTAATTCAAATAATCCATACATTTTTCAGCATTAAAAATAAATTACGACTTTCTCTAGGTCACATCATATTTTTCCTTCATCTAACTTCTTTTACTTGTTTTCCTTGTTTCATTATATCACATCACATCATATGAAATTATATGCTATTTATTTATTAGTGAACACAACTACGAACTTTTCAACATCAAAAACCAAAATATAAAATCTTGCACCAATACGTCACATCACAAAGTCATATCATGTCTAAAAAATAGTTCCACATGATGTATAGCCTTTCAATAGCACATTACTCTACAACAAATCTTATAAGTCAGAACCATAACTTACCATAATACATCATATGACCTCACCAATCTTAGAATGATCTTATATCAAAATTCATTGCCTCCTTTAAGAAACTGCTTTATTATATTTTTCATAAAACGTATTTCTCTCAAAAAACCTACGGAGTCTTTAACCTACGGAAACTTCAGACTTACATCTTCGCATACCTAATAAGTTAGGTTTTTAAAGAGAATATTTTTTAAAAAGAGTTCAAGAAGTGAGGACTATTTTAATTCTCGTATTTTGGGTTTAAACTGCTTTAATACTGATTAATATAGTAATATTACCATCTCGTTTTTTCTGAAAGGAGTACAAATGCTGTTAAGTTCCTTTACAGACTTCGAACCCTGTAAAAATCCTCGATCAACAAATAGGATTTTTAGGAATCTAAGCCGTCCGACAATAGAAAAGTTTTCAAAAGTCCACAAATTACAAGCCTTACGTCTCATCTTCTGCTGGACTCAGGACTTAGAAAGTTATCTATGACGGCAGAGTTAGACATGACTCATGTAGTCAAATATTTGCGTCTGACCTGAATTTCACTATTCGGTGGAAGCATCATGCGTATCTGACCATGTATAGTCGAAGCTACAAAAGCAGAAAAAGGAAATCCTGTTATAGTATAAAAAGCCTATTAGGTGCCCATAAGTTGCCCGCTCTGCAGCTGCTACTGGAAAGGTAGGGCCGGAACTGTGTACTGCGGTTAATTATCATACCATAAAGAAGCTCTTCCGCAATAAGGAAAAAGTATTGGAAACAGCTCTAAGCTATGCGCCAAGTAAATGTGCTAATGGTTGCTTGGGCTTAAAAATTGTATCAACCTTCAGAGAAGAACGTCGCATATTACACTGGGAGCTTAAAAACAAGCTCAAGAAGCACTTATTTAATATGGGTCTAACCGATTGCAGATTCTGCATCTGCAGACAGGATTAAGGTCCTTGAATCCATGTATCTGAATAGTGATCACATCGCCTCAATAAAACCCAGGATTACATATATTTTAGAAGTATACTGGATCTATGTGAGTCGTTGTGACAGAGAGAAGGATAGACCTAGGTCATTATTATCCGTGCTGAAAGTAATGCGAGTCAACAACTACAATAACAAAAACATCTACCGAAAATATGTATATAGGAAAATTCTAAAGTATTTGTAGTTGTTGTTGTACGTTTGGTAAATCTATTCGAGAAAATGCAACTGGCTGAATGCCTTGACTACGAGTAAATTGCTTTAACTTGGAAGCTTGGCTGTTTCGTCGTTTGGTTGTATGGCTACTCGGTTAGTTACTTTGTGGCTGCTGGCTGTTGGCCGCTAGCGAGTGTTCGCCATGTTATTACACTCATTTAAACAAAGAAAAATCGTTTCAGATAAGTGGCTCTTTAAACAACAACAACACACACATATACATACAAAAAATATCCGTTTGTTTTGATACATTTCAACTATACATTTTCTTTCATCAGCATAGCACTGGAGGTATAATGTCCCAGCAATTGTTTGGAATGAGGAGCTTGGTGACTTTGATCCTCAACTTACTTATTATTCTTCACCAAATGGTGTATTCTGCAAGTGGGGGAATCCAAAGATTGATAATATCTTATCAGAGTTCGAACATGTTTAGATATAAAAGCTTTGTCTTCTTGGGATCGTAAAGCTTAGTCAGACAAGCGTAATGCTCATCAAACTCATAGTTATGATGAAGAGACTCCAACTCATTTCATCCTCATCCATTAGTAATGAAATCTCTGGGTACCTATCAACAAAAGAATGTTTATTACTCAAAGATAGATACAATTTTAAAAGAATTTAACCAATTTGTGATATAATAGAAAGGACTTTTCTATCTGCGACTCCGACTGGAATTCATCTATTGGTAATGGAATGTCTAAATAGGAATCATCAACTACTTCTTACGGAGTCAGAAATACGTACATTTGATGCAACATAAGTTGTCTCACTCCGAACCTGCTGGAGAATGGCAGATGTGCAGAAGATTAGCAAATAGATTTAACAGATAGTGACATTTCTTTCTATATGGTATCTAAGGATTCTTCACTCCAAAATAACCTTTCCATCGGTTAAGACATTTGGAAACTTCTTATAAGACTTTTGAAGAGATTCGAAACCATTCCATGATATAATATACGGTCGCTCTAGAGCGCTTACTACAAATCTCATGACCTCGAAACAATACAGGTACAATAAAGGTATTATGTATTTGCTCCCATTGCCCGCTCTTTTCCTTACGACAGGGTTCGCATTGTCCATAAAGCCGTAAGTATAAAAAGAGCTTTTGCACCGTGGTTCCCAAAGCATACTTATATACTTAATATATTGATGAAACACCAAAAGCTCCGTCAGAATCGGGAAGGGCCTCTCCGAGCCGTTTGATACCAAACGAGGGTGCAGATAAGGCCATTCTCTTTCGTGCGACTTTTTCAACCTGCTGCTGGAGAAACTTATCCGAGAAGGTGCAATCTTCTACAAGAGTGTACAGCTGCTGGCGTGTGCTGATGATATTGATATCATTAGCCTTAACAAGCGCATCGTTAGTTCTGCTGTCTCCAGAGTGAAAAGCAAATGCGTCTAGAGGTGAACGAGAGCAAGACGAAATATCTCCTGTCATCAAAGAAACAGTCGTTGCACTCGCGACTGGGCACCCACATCACTGTTGACAGTCATAACTTCGAAGTTGTAGATAATATCGTCTATCTTGGAACCAGCATCAATACCAACAACAACTTCTGCCTCGAAATCCAACGCAGGATATCTCTTGCCAACAGGTGCTACTTCAAACTAAGAAGGCAGCTGAGAAGTAAAAGCCTCTCTCCACGAACAAAAACGAAGCTCTATAAGTCACTCATTGTCGATGACAACATCTGATGAGTTTTCGAGAGAAAAGTTCTACGAAAGATTTATGGTCCTTTGCGCGTTAGCCACGGCAAATATCGCATTCGATGGAACGATGAACTGCATGAGATATACGACGTCATTGACATAGTTCAGCGAATTAAAAGACAGCGGCTACGCTGGCAGGGTCATATCGTCCGTATGGCTATAACCGCGTAAGTGGTTTCTACGCCAGCAAAGAAGAACAAGAAGAAGTAAAATTGTTAAGCCACTCAATAATAACACTCGAAAACAAATAAGGAAGGAAACTCAAAATAACGCCAAATTCCTTAATTTTAGAGGTACTGAGTGTCACTACTTGTGGGGTCACTAAATAAATTCGAATACTTCAAGTTCTTTCTTATCTCGACATCGTCCATGTTTCGGGCCGTAAAAGAAGATTAGAATGGTGAGAGACTTATGGAGCGTAATTGTTGTTCGTGGAGAAAGAACTTGCTTCATAAATGCCTGCTAATCCCAAAGTAGCACCTGTAGGCAAGAGTTCTTCTGCGCCTGATCTCCAGGCTTAGATTATTGGTTGAATTTATGCTAGTTTCGAAATATGCAAATCGTACTACAATTGCATTGTACTTTTAAAGTGGACAGTCCCACTGGGGTTCAGATTAGCGGCACGTATCAATTTTTCCTTTATTATATTGACAAAGACGAACAGAAAAAATCACCCTGTCTAAAAACTTATCGGTTCTAAGAGGTCCTTCCCGAAAGGAACACGAAAGTGCAAAACTAACCCAAAAACTAGCTCTGCAGTAATGACTTTTGGATGGCCTAAAAATTTCTTTTTAATTTCTAACTTACTAACTTTCAACAATAAAAGCAGCACCATTTCACACAATAACCGCCCGAGGCATTAACGACTGACCAGTGCGAATTGGGGCGAGGCGAACCGACTCACACATTAGCTGAAGCAACTAAAGCAAATTCAAACGACGAAATCGTAGAAAAATTGCTAGTTTTGCAGCAGAAGCAACAGCAGTCATTACATGCAAGTGTTAAGTTTGGAAATATGTGTACTTGTGGCTGCACGTGTGTTTGCAAGGCCGCTGGTTTGGCTGCTCGTATGTATGGCTATTATGAAAATGGCTGCTATAGCAGCAAACGTATTGCTAAAGGCTACTAAAATTGAAAAAAAGTGAACAGAACGAATACGATAAGAGCGTAAAAAAACAATAAGAAAAGTAGAGCATAAGTAACAAAAGTTCACTAAAGGCATTAACAAGTTCAAATGAATGCAAGGTTAACAAGCACTAACATGCTCACATAACTACACAAACTCACACATTCCTCAGCCCTTGACAACCAATCCTTTGGCCACAAGCTGGCTGTGCTCTTACCACCGGACAGGGCTTGTTAACAACGCAAATATTTTTGTTTGAGTATGTGTGGATTGCTTAATTGTAACGTTTATAACACGTTACTTAATATAGCAAGTGTTTGGACGAATGGAAGTCATCGGCTAAAGGTAGCTGATTAAAGGATTCTTTCCATAACTGAGGGAAGTTTGAAGAGTCATTTATTACTTTAAATTAACCTCCTTCATATCTTCTTCTTCTTTACTGGCGTAGGTACCGCTTACGCGATTATAGCCGAATCAATAACAGCGCGCCACTCGTTTCTTCTCTTCGCTACGTGGCGCCAATTGGATATTCTCCACTTGGTCCTTCCAACGGAGTGGAGGTCTTCCTCTTTCTCTGCTTCCCGCGGCGGTTACTGCGTCGAATACTTTGAGAGCTGGAGTGTTTTCATCCATCCGAACAACATTACCTAGCCAGAGTTAATTTTTACATTGAGTAAAAATGAGTCCAAAGAATATATTTTGAGCTGCACCGAAATGTGTGCTTTTTATTTATACTCTTAAGACTAACTTATTACATCGTTCTTACTTCTATTTATACTAACTAGTATGTTTACTTATTACTAGTTGATAGATTTTTTAGATATAGATTATACTTTTTGTTTAGGTTTCTTTACATATGTATATCTTAGTGCCACTTGTACTATTGAGATGCTGGTTGTTTACTAGTAAATAATTATTTGGGTTGTTATTGTTTGTTGTACTGATAGTACACTTCTATTTTTCCAAGATAAGGTTGTTTTGATGTTTACTTGTTTAGGATTGTTTATTGTAGTGATAGTGCACTTGAATTGTTCCAACTCAGTGGTGTCTTGATGCATGCTGTTTACTGAAACAAAAGGTTGTTTTGATGTTTATTACTACAAGTATTATAAGGAATATGTTCCTTAACTCCAGCGTAGCCGCTGTCTTTTAATTCGTTGAACTATGTCATTGTCGTCGTATATCTTCTTCATATAGTTTATTACAAAAGAAGCCTGCCCCTTTTCCAATTTCACACTTTATTCCGTCAGTGAATATGTAGATTTCACCTTTTAAGCTGTCGACTGCAAAACCTTTGGTCAATTATATCCATTTGTAGAAAGAAATCGGTCGCACTGCCAAGTTTATTAACAAGGTACAGTATGACTTATACAACACTTTTTCGACGATGTAATCCACAAAATCATCATAAACCTCACTTTGGGTAGTGTAGGAATTCTAAATTCAAAGAGCTTTGGAAACTCTGCATTCGCGTTCTCAGGTAAAACCAAAAACAAGAAAATCATTAAGTTTAGCTGCACTAAAGCTTTAATACCCTTCAAAGATTCTTACATGCTATTATGTAAATATGTTTATCTTGCTTTTTTGTACTCTTGCAACTAGTTGCTACAGAGTATTATAGATTTGTTCACCTAACGGTTGTACGTATCACCTAAAACTAAGCGAGATAAATAAATCTATACTAATTATATAAAATCGCTTATATGAAAAATGTTTGTAACGGCTAATCTCCTAAAGTTCTGAAGCGATTTTTATAATTTTTTTTTTAAATAAAGCATTTGCTCTAGGCTCGCGAGTGGCATACTTATTTTTTTAATTTTCCGAAATCAAATCCTTTTTCTTTCGGGTTGAAGTTTTTGAAAAACCAAAAATATTGCAAGCATAAGGTTTTTCGTTCACCAAACGCAGTCTACAGCGAAGCGCGCTTTGTGTGTGTGTGTGTGCCCTTTATCGTTTGCGGCACGCACTCTCTCTCTCTTCCATCTCTGCGCATCTTTTCCAGCTTAACGTAATGAAGTAAAGTACATACATATGTATGCACTCTCTCTCTTCCATCTCTCGCATCTTTTACTACATAACTTATTGAAGTAAAGTACAAAGCAAAAAAGTTTGCATATACATATAAATGATCGCTGAACAAGTGAAACAGCACAATCAAATGCTCGCATAAATTGCCGTATGTCTGCATGTACATCTATACTAATTATCTATACTCTATACTAATTATATAAAATCGCTTATATGAAAAATTTTTGTAACGGCTAATCTCCTAAAGTTCTGAAGCGATTTTTATAAATTTTTTTTTAAATAAACATTTGCTCTAGGCTCGCGAGGTGGGTTTTTCATGTGTGGTTTTCATGTGTGTCTGCGAAATACTTGCTTCTAACTTTATTGTATTTATGATCGTATTCTGCAAAGGGTAGAGTAAAATTGAAAATTTATTGTCTTTAAATCAAAAGGTAAAGATTAGATTTAAGCGAACCTAATTTGGTTAATAATAAATATATGGTTTTTACAATAAAAGCTTTCAGAGATGCCAAAAGCAAAATCTCAATTATTTAGATCTTCATCAAATAGACGGCAAATTCAGCTAAGACGAAATGAGACGGTCGATGAGAGTGCAAATCGCGTAGAGAATGTAAGGTTGCGAATGATGCAGAATAGACAAGGGGCGATTGCTTTCAAATCAGCGTTTACCTATAAACCGGATTGTAATTATTTGGACCATTCCCTTTTATTCATTGGTCAAATGAATGTCATTTGCAATTTTTGTAAGGCTAAAAAGTGGGTGAAAGAGGCACCAGGTATGTGTTGTAGCAAGGGCCATGTAAAACTATTAGATATAGGTGAGCCTCCGCAGCCAATCAAAGCGCTGCTTACAGGCGAGCATCAGGCGTCCAGTCACTTTAAAAAAAATATAAGAAAATACAATGGTTGTTTCGCTATGACTTCGTTTGGTGGTAATGAAGTTAGGGAGGGTAATTTCATGCCAACGTTTAAAATACATGGGCAAATTTACCACGCTATTGGGAGTTTATTGCCAGCGCCGAACACAACACCAAAATTTTTGCAAATATATTTTTCGTCCGAAGAGGAACAACTTTCTTTACGTCAAAGTGCTACACCAACTCTTCAACGAGACATTTTGAAATCAATTCAAGAAATTCTTCGAGTAAATAATGTGTATGTTAGAAGTTTCAAGACATCTATAGACCGTATGCCCACTAATTCGAATAATTATAAGGTTGTAATCCATGCGGACAAGCGCCCCGCTAATGAACATTATGGCCGCTATAATGCCCCCGTCGCAGATGAGGTCGCAGTATTGATGGTTAACGAAAATTCTGGCCCCCGTGATATTATTTTACATTCACGTGACAACACTCTCCATAGGGTATCAGAACTTCATCGTTCATATGATCCCTTGCAGTACCCTCTTATATTTTTGAATGGTGAGGACGGTTATTGTATTAATATACCGCAAACTTGTCCAAACAGTGGGGCGCCTATTCCACAAAAAAAAATTTCCTGTATGCAATTTTACGCATATAGAATTATGGTAAGGGAAGATAGCTTTAATGCGATTCATAGGTATGGATATCTCTTCAACCAATACTGTGTGGACATGGCTGCTAAAATGATTACGGAAAGGCTGAATTTTATACGAGGACATCAAAAGACGTTACGTGCAGAAAATTATATACACCTAAGAGATGCGGTTAACGAAGATCGCAACCCCGAAAATATTGGCCAGTTGGTAATTTTGCCTTTTTCGTTTACTGGCTCACCTCGATATTTGCATGAACGGACACAAGATGCACTCTTATATGTCCGTCATTATGGTAGACCTGACTTATTTGTAACTTTTACATGTAATCCAGAATGGAGTGATATCAAAAACGAATTGTTTCCAAATCAACGACCATGTGAGTGTCATGACATTGTTTCAAGAATATTCCATATCAAACTACATCAACTCATGAGTATAATTACGAAAAAAGAAATTTTTGGGAAAGTTAGGTGCCATATGTTTACAGTTGAATGGCAAAAACGGGGTTTGCCTCACGCGCATATTTTAATTTGGCTAGCAGACAAAGTTCTACCCGATGAAATGGATCGGATTATATCAGCGGAAATTCCAAATAAAGAAGTAGATCCTTTGCTGTATGATATTGTTACTAAAAATATGATCCACGGTCCATGTGGGTCTAATAACCCATCAGCACCCTGCATGTCGAATGGACGATGCTCAAAAAGATACCCGCGCGAGTTTCTGCAGCATACTCAGACCGGAGAAGATGGATATCCAAAATATAGGCGAAAGTCTCCAGCGGATGGCGGACATACCCATTTACTTGCCTCTGGGTACAAAGTCGACAATCGATGGATTGTTCCATATTGCCCCGTTCTTTCCAGGTGTTTCTCCGCCCACATCAATGTAGAGTACTGCCAATCTGTGCAAGCAATTAAATACATTTGTAAATATGACAACAAAGGCAGCGACGCAGCGACCTTTTCTGTTCAGAACAATAAAGACGAGGTGCAAAATTTTTTGAATGGACGATATCTAAGTACATCGGAGGGTATTTGGAGGTTATTGGGATTTTCGGTTCATGAGCGTTTCCCAACAGTTGTACATTTATCTGTTCACTTAGAAAATGGACAAAGAGTGTACTTCACACCGAATAATGTTGAACACGTGCTACAGCAACCACCACAAATAACTTTGACAGCATTTTTTTCCCTTTGTTCCGTTGATAATTTTGCAAAAACTTTGTTGTATTCTGAAGTACCCACATTCTACACCTGGACTAATAAAAAATGGCAACGTAGAAAACGTGGACAGAATGTCCCTAATCATCCCGGTATTAAGCGAGATACTGCGTTAGGAAGGGTATACACAATACATCCCAATTACTCAGAATGCTTCTACCTTAGACTATTGCTGCATCATGTTCGAGGACCGACATCTTTCACTGATTTACGGCGAGTAGATGGTCAACTATATTCAACATATCAGGCGGCTTGCCGAGCACGACAATTGCTACAGGACGATAGCCACTGGAAGAATACATTGTTTGATGCCACCATTTCTGATAGCGCATGCAAAATGCGGGAGCTTTTTGCGATAATGCTTATTTATTGTGAAATTTCTGATACGGAAGGATTATGGAATTTATTCCGCAAAGATTTATGTGCAGATATTTTACATAATATGCGCGAGAGTAGTAATGATCCTGAGATGGAGTTTACTGGTGACATTTTTAATACAGGACTAATTTTACTTGAGAATTTAGTTTTCTCTTACGGAGAAAAACACCTAAAGGATTTCGGTTTGCCTGAACCAAATCGAAGTAACTCAAACTTAGACCCCATTTGTTACACGCGGGAAACAACGTATAATACCCATGAGCTACAGCAATTTTTACTAGCAAATGAACCAAAGCTAACGTCAGAGCAACGAATAATATACGATAAGATCATTTCAAGTGTGGATAATAATATGGGAAATGTTTTTTTTATAGACGCGCCAGGAGGGACAGGCAAAACCTTCGTAACTTCACTAATTTTAGCTAAAGTTCGTGGTGAAGGCAAAATTGCTGTTGCAGTTGCTTCTTCAGGTATTGCTGCTACTCTTCTGTGTGGAGGAAGAACTGCTCATTCTACGTTTAAGCTACCACTTAGTTTTTTACCGGAACAAAGGTGTACTTGTTCGATCAAGAAAAATAGCCCTATGGCCGAAATACTTCAGAAAGCATCGCTAATAATATGGGACGAGTGCACAATGTCTCATAAGTGTCATATCGATGCGGTCGATATAACTCTTAAAGATTTAAGATCTTCGCATGCGGCAATGGGTAGAGTTACATTCGTATTCACAGGAGACTTTAGACAAACTCTACCGGTGGTTCCTAAGGGTACAAGAGCAGATATTGTTAACGCGTGCATAAAGAAATCGGAATTGTGGTCTCATGTACAAAAATTAAAATTGACTGCCAATATGCGAATAAAGCTTTGTGGAGCTGGACCATCCAATCGGTTTGCAAAGTTCCTACTTAAAATAGGTAACGGTTGCAAATCTGTCACCAAAGATGGTTATGTAATAATGCCAGATATTGCAGGAACCTGTGTTAGAACAGTTGACCAACTTATTGATAACGTGTATCCAGATATTATTAATTTGCACCACAAGGACTCTAAGTGGTTATATGAGCGAGCTATAATTACTTCGACGAATTCCGCTGCAGACGAAATTAACAAAGCCGTTTGTCAAAGAATATTAGGATATATATATAATATAAAGGAATATAAAATTTACAATTCTTTTGACACAGTGACAGATGAAGGAGGCGTTGTTCACTATCCAACGGAGTTTCTTAACTGTCTTAATCCCTCGGGACTACCTCCATTTCAACTAGAACTTAAAATTGGTACGCCAATAATCCTTCTACGAAATCTTAAGCCTCCCAATTTATGTAATGGCACTCGACTGAAGATAGCGCAATTGATGGCTAATATTATTCAAGCAAACATTTTAACCGGACCTGCAGCAGGCGAAAGCACAATGATCCCTCGGATACCAATGATACCTACAGATCTTCCATTTAGTTTCAAAAGAGTACAGTTCCCCGTTAAGACGTGTTTTGCGATTACCATTAATAAGTCCCAAGGGCAAACATTTAATACTGTTGGCATAGATCTTCGAAACGAAGTATTTTCTCACGGTCAATTATATGTGGCTCTGTCACGAATTGGTTCCCCGCAAAACCAAACTGTTCTCATTTCTGGCAATGGAAATAAAACAAAAAATGTTGTATTCACTGAAGTTTTTAATAATTAAAATATATCCTTTTTGGTTATTGTTCCAAAATACATCAATTATAGTATACCTCATTTCATATCTTGAATTAATATTTACTCTATACAATCCTATTTATTTTATGTAAGAGTTTTGAATTGTTACCTTTTTGTTATCTATTTTTAATTTTTCTGTAAAAAAGAATTTAATAAACAAATTATTTATAACGTTAATGAATTTAAAAGTGTTTGCAATTAATTCAAATATGGGTAGTAAATATTTGTAAGTCTAACATAAGTTACACATTATACTCATGTACATATGTGTGTTTACATGTACGAATAAAGGTATTCTTTCATTTGCATTTTAAACTGCATTAAATTCTTTCCAATACCCTCATCGTTTTAGTTTTTGCGGCGTAACAAAGTACGCCGGGTATTTGCTAGTATATGTATATATCTCTACATCTTATAAAATAAAGCCTTAAAATGTGTATGTTACCTCATAGCTCAGCTAAATCTTAACCGATTTTATTCCGGTTTTTTGCAAAACATACCTTGAGCCCTCCTCTCCAACGTAGGATACCTTAAAAAATATTTTGCATTATAAAGGCGCGACAATAAGCAAAAAAACCTCAAAAATATACTAATTTTATCTTCACACTCCAATATCTTTAAAACTACTGCATCAATTTAGAAAAGAAAAAAACGATGAAATGAGTTGAACATTTCTTAAGCAAATTGCATCAGTTATTGTATTGTTCATATTAATATTAATACGAAAAAAAATTAAAATATAAACCCCTTTTAACATTTTTTATTCTGTTTTATGCGAGCTTCGTTATTATTGTCGCCTGTTGCGCATGCAGGAGAAGCGCAAAGCATAAATGAAAAAAAGAGTTGAATTGAAACATGTGTATATATGTATGTATCAATTAATGTTCTAAGCATCCGCGGCAAGGCGAACAATTTTGCGCAACCTGCTCGCTAGAAATGAAATTTGTTTGATTACAACATGTTCGCGCAAAGCCCCATACGTATTAGTGGTATTGAAACATTTGTATATACCAACGTAGAGATTTCCATATAATTGTGTGTATATATGTGCATGCGCGGCAAGACATGGAATGGAATGCTGGATATGGGCATTGTCGCGGAAAACACCATATGTATGTATTTGTATGCTGAACGACAGTTTGCAAGCATGTTCGATACTTCATAAAAGAATAAATTCTCACTCCGTTCCTCTGCGAGGCAACATGAGTGGCATATTTGTAACATGTGGTCAGCTGCTGGAAATTATTAATCATTCTCGAATTAGCAAGCGAATAGAACTGAACGTTTTTCGTGTTTTCTCAAAATTGCGAGAATTTTGACTACTAAATCTAAAAATTTAATTAAAAGCATGCCCCGACGTCGTACTGATAACGACGTACTATCTGTACGTGCGAAGAGACAGCGCAATGCGCGTACTATTGAAACAGAAAGTCAGCGGGAGGCGCGCCTGATGCAAAATAGGGTTAGAAACCATGCGCGCCGGCTTGAAGCCAGCCAACATTTGTGGCGTGAAAAAAAGCTTTCGGGTATGCGCTACGATGCTGCGATTGATTATGCAAATGACCAATATATTTCAATTGGAAATATGTCAATTGTTTGTAGTTTTTGTTCTGCCAAAAGATATCCAGGTGAATCAGTTGGCATGTGCTGCCTTGGTGGAAAAGTCTATTTAGAAGAAATCCCTCCTCCACCCGAACCACTAAAGTCCTTATTAACAGGTAATCATCCAAAATCGACTCATTTTTTGCAAAATATACGGAGCTACAACAATGCATTCCAATTTACTTCATTTCGGAGTAATCAAATTGTCGAGCGTGGTTACATGCCTACGTTTAAGATACAAGGGCAAGTTTACCACTTAGCAGGTAGTTTGTTTCCGGAATTAGACCAAGGGCATCAATTCCTTCAGATTTATTTTATTTCAGACTCTGAAGCACAAGCGTCCGTAAGATGTAGTAGAGCAGCGCAAGTAGTTGACAAAGGAGTTGTAAGGGTTTTGCAAGACATGTTGCATGAACATAACGCGTATATTTCGTCATTTAAAACTGCATTAGAAAGTGTTCCACCAAATACTCCAGATTTCCAAGTAATTATTCATGCAAATAAAGTGCCTGTCGGAAGTCATCCTGGTCGATACAATGCACCATGTACCAGTGAAGTTGCGGTCATGATAACTGGTCAAGAATTTAATAAAAGGGACATAATTTTAAAACGTCGGTGCAACAATTTAGTTCGAATTTCTGAACTTCATCGTAGTTATGATAGTCTCCAATACCCACTAATATTTTGTCGCGGTGAAAACGGTTACTACACAAATATTCCACAAATTGATCCTATTTCGAAAGAGCCTATCTCAAAAACAGTTTCCTGTATGAGCTTTTATTGCTATCGTTTAATGGTAAGGGAAAATTTGTTCAACCCGATTCATAAGTATGGAATGTTAATGAATCAGTACATAGTTGATCAATACGCTAAAATTGAGACAGAGCGTCTGGCGTATTTACGAAATAACCAAAAACAGTTACGTGCAGAGAACTATATTCATTTGAAGGATGCTTTAAAATCAAATGAAGAACCAAATCAAATTGGTCAATTAGTTATTCTCCCTGCAACGTTCACAGGCGGCCCTAGATATCTTCATGAAAAAACGCAAGATGCTATGACTTATGTCAGGAATTATGGGAAGCCTGATTTGTTCATAACAATTACATGCAACCCTAACTGGGAAGAAATTAAAACCAATTTAGATTCAAACACTGTTGTTCAACAGCGCTATGATATTATCAATAGAGTTTTTAACTTAAAAATTAAAAAGCTGTTAAAATTAATTAACAAAGCTCATATATTTGGCCCGCCTCAGTGTCATATGTATACTGTGGAATGGCAAAAGCGTGGACTTCCACATGTGCATCTATTGCTTTGGTTAAAAAATAAGATAACAGCAAATCAAGTTGATAGTGTTATTTCCGCCGAATTACCGAATAAGCAATGCGACCCAATTTTGCACGATTTGGTAGTGAAGCACATGATACATGGACCATGCGGTGCTTTAAACCCTAACGCTCCATGTATGAAAGAGAACCGTTGTATAAAAAAATATCCAAAAGCTTTTCAAGATACCACATCCTGTGGGGATGATGGATATCCAAAATATCGCCGTTTATCCCCAGCAGAAGGAGGTCAAACAGCATCGTTGCGCAACTACACTGTTGATAATAGCTGGGTGGTACCATATAACCCTGTGTTATTAAAAGCTTTTAATGCCCATATCAATGTCGAGCTCTGCAGTTCTATAAAATCTATTAAATACGTATGTAAATACATAAATAAGGGTAGCGACCAAGCAACCTTTACAATAAATTCGAAAGATGAAATTCAAGAATTTCAGTCTGGAAGATACATATGCACGTCGGAAGCTCTGTGGAGAATTTTTTCTTTTGATATCCATGATCGCTATCCTACTATTACTCATCTATCAGTTCATTTAGAAAACGGCCAAAGGATATATTTCAACGAAAATAACGTGCGTGATATTGTTAAAAATCCAACAGATACGACTTTAACGGCTTTTTTTAAGTTATGTGCAAATGATGATTTCGCCAAAACTATAACCTACGACAAAGTTCCTGCTTATTACACGTGGAATGGATCTACAAAAAAGTTCCAACGTAGGAAAATAGGCTCTCCTGTTGAGGGTTACGAAAACTTAAAAAAAGGAGACGCTTTGGGAAGAGTTTATGTTGTTCATCCCAATAATAGTGAATGCTTTTACCTAAGGATGCTTTTACATAAAGTCGAAGGCCCAACTTCTTTCCAATTTTTAAAAACTGTTCAAGGTAGGGCTTTTAGTTCCTATCAAGCAGCCTGCAAAGCTTTGGGTTTGTTGGAAGATGATTCACTTTGGGAACAAACGCTACTGGAAGCAGAAATTAGTGCTTCGTCTGTTTCGATGCGATATTTATTTGGTATAATTTTGTCTTTTTGTCAAGTTTCGGATTCTGTTGAACTTTGGAATAAATTTAAAGAAAGTATGTCAGAAGACATATTGCAAAGAAAAAAACGAGAAGCTGGTAATCAAAATTTAGGTTACAATCAATTAATTTTTGATGAGGCTTTGTGTGACCTTAACAAAATTTTAATTTCTCTTTGTGGTAAAACAGTTACCGATTTTTCCCTTCCACTGATAACTGACGTTAACACTGTCAATAATAGACTATACGAGAAAGAAAAATCATATGATCAACATCAACTACTTGAAATTGTTAGACGTAATGAAGATAAGCTTAATTCAGAACAAAAAAGTATATATAATTTAGTTTTGAGTTCTGCTTCTAATTGTGAGGGTAAAATATTCTTTCTTGATGCCCCTGGGGGTACTGGGAAAACATTTCTTATTAATTTACTATTGGCAAAAGTTCGATCTTTAGGGAAAATCGCGTTAGCTGTTGCATCCTCAGGCATAGCAGCAACTCTTCTCGATGGAGGAAGAACTGCTCATTCAATGTTTAAAATTCCACTTAAGGTAACTGAGGAAATAAGCAAAATTTGCAACATTCCTAAACAAAGCAGTACTGCTAAGGTTATGCAAGACTGCTCGCTTATAGTTTGGGATGAAGCTACAATGGCACACAAATCAGGAGTAGAGGCTTTAGATAAAACATTGCAAGACCTACGCAACAAAGTTTCACCTATGGGTGGATGCACAGTACTATTTTCTGGAGACTTTCGTCAAATTTTGCCCGTGGTTCCTAGGGGTACAAGGGCAGATGAGGTAAATGCGTGCTTGAAAAGATCAAAGTTGTGGAAACATATCTATAATGTCCAATTAAAAAAGAACATGAGGCTGACCCCAGGTCTAGAAAATGAAATTTTCGGTAAGACACTACTGCAAATTGGTCATGGGAAAATGACAGACAAAAACGGTAAAGTAGACATAAATCAAAGTCTTTGTGTACCTGTTAAAAACCTTGAAGAACTTATAGAAAAGGTCTATCCAGATATTTCAAATGTAAGTGGGAAAACATTGGATTGGTTTAAGGAGAGAGCTATTTTAACTCCAACAAATGACGAATGTTATGTAATTAATGACATGGTTCAATGCAAATTTGACGCCCCTAATAAGACTTACTATTCAGTCGACACAGTTGTCGATTCTGAGCAAATAGTTCATTTTCCAACCGAATTTCTTAATTCATTAAATCCGTCTGGCGCACCTCCGCACAAACTTAATCTTAAACTAGGCTCACCAGTTATTTTGTTAAGAAACCTAAATCCTCCAAAACTTTGTAACGGCACCCGCTTGGTCATAGTATCTTTCAAAAATTATTTAATAGAGTGTAAGATTGTAACTGGATGTGGCGCTGGAGATATTGTATTAATACCCAGAATACCTATTATTCCGACAGACTTGCCTTTTCAGTTCAAACGCCTCCAATTTCCTTTAAAACTTTGTTTCGCTATGACAATAAACAAATCTCAAGGCCAAACATTAGAAGTCGCTGGACTGGACCTAAGTATCAATTGTTTCTCTCATGGCCAGCTTTACGTAGCTTTGTCGCGAGTCACTAATAAAAATAATCTTTTTATTTTATCTCCTGAGAAAAAAGTTCTAAATATTGTTTACAGAGAAATAATTTAATATACCGGTGCACCGGTTTCAGTTTTTTTTCCTTATTTTAAAGAGAATTTAATTTTAGTTTTTATGCAACTTTTCACTTAAGAATTCTTTTCTTTGCAGTCAAGCCAGTTCATAAAAACTGAGAAATTTTAAAATTAACGCTTTAATTGTCATAAAACAAATAAAGAATTAAAATAAAATCTCTCCTAAAAATATTTTGCTTACTGATGAACAATAAAAATCTACGAGATTACTTAAGTTTTTTATTTAACTTATTTAGCTTTAGGCATAACTGAAATTAAAAATATAACTATTCCGTTAAATTGCTTTGTTGGAATCAGTTGTAAATGTTAAAGATTAAGTTGAACTAAAGAACAGTCTAAAGATTTAAGTTAATTTTTTATTTTATTAATATTTTTTTTACTTTGCATATTTTGACGGGCGTGGCGAAGCCTCGCGCAACCATTGCCAGCTAGTAAAAGATCAGGATGACGAGAAAAGTTTAAATCCGATTGACTGTCTATCTATCCGTCCATCCGTGCAAGCTGTAACTTGAGTAAAAATTGAGATATCTTAATGATACTTTTTTTTGGGTTCCATGCTAAAGAAATCGAGTTCGTAGATGGACATAATCGGATCACTAACATATATTCTAAACCACTTAAGCAATAATAACAAAATTTGCTGAGTACATATTTTATAAAAAACTTCTACCAACAGTGTGAAAATGGACGAAATCGAACAACAGCCACGCCTACTTCCCATATAGCAGAATTTTAAATTTCCCTTCATTCGTTCAGTTTCCAGTACACAAATTTTTTTTTTCAAGTCAAAGAGAGTGTTCAAAGTGTACGAACGTGCTTTTTTTAATCGCTTCGTGAATTTAATCTTTACAAAAAAAAAAAAATAAATAACAACAATCAAGGAAAAAGCAAAACAAAATTTAAAAAAATGAAACACATCCAATATATTGTTTGAAGTATTTGCTGCATCGTAGAGTAACTGTGGAAGAACCACATAAAAGGAACGGTCTGATACAATGAACTAACTGCCAAGAATATGGGCATACCAAATCACATTGCACTCTACGCAGTGTTTGTGTGGTATGTGTGATTTACATCCCACTTCTAAATGCACCCTTAAGAAAGAAGAATTAAATAAAAAATGCAGCAATTGCGGAGGAATTCACACTGCTAACTACAGAGGTTGCCCTGTATATAAAGATTTGAAATCGAAGTTGTCACAGGGCATTCAAGCACGTCGTAACCAATTGTTACAAACACCCCGGAATGAAATTATAGCAACCTCAGAAAAAATTTCAAATCCTATTACTTCTAACAATAACAATATGCAAGGAAGCTATGCAAATGCGGTGAAAGGCAACACTGTGCAAATGCAACTGCCGCAAAATCCTTCAAATGGAGGTATTGAAACTATGATTATAAATCTTATACAGTGTATGACTCAATTTATGTCTAGATTTTATAAAATCATAAAATCAAATGCTGCAAAATTTATTAAGTAAAAAATGAGCTTACTAAATATCTGTATATGGAACGGTGTTAACCCACATAAATTAAAGATTGTCATATTCCTGTGTGAAAAAATATAGATGTAATGCTTATTTTAGAAACTCATTTAACAAATAAAAATAATTTAAATATAACGGGATTTAAACTATATGTTCCAAATCATGCGGATGGAAAAGCGCATGGTGTTGGGGCAGTGTTGATTAGAAATCGTTTAAACCGCTATGCTCTAGAATCTCATGCTGCACCACAGTTAAAGCTACAACAATATCACTAAAAAATTGGGGTCGTGACTTAAACCTTACGGTTATATACTGTCCATCTCGTTTTAAAATTACAGATATCGAATTTAAAGACTTTTTTGGAACACTATGTCAAAGATTTCTAAGAGGTGCAGATAACAACGCAAAACACACGTACTGGGGCTCACGAAATACTAATCCGAAACGACGACAGTTGTATCAAACTGTTATAAATAGGCACAATAACCTTGAAACAATGTCTACTGATAAGCCGACATATTGGCATAGTGACAGTAAGAAAACACCAGATTTAATTGATTTAGCTGTAATCAAAAATATAGATAAATCGCACATAACAGCTGATACATGTACTGATCTATCTTCTGATCACTCTCCTGTACTAATAAAGTTATGTGAACAACCCACATTCGTTAATCCAAAAGTGGGTCCAACTTCTTATAAAACGAATTGGCTTAAATATACAAAATACGTCAGTTGTCATATTAATACTGTGTACAAAATAAATACGGGAAGAGATATTGACGAAAGCATAAGAGAAGTCAATGATATAATAACCAGCGCAGCTGTCTTAGAACATCAAACAAAAGCTATAATCCGCTTGGCTTCAGGAAAATCTCCAATAAAGAAATAGAATTGCTTGTAAAGGAAAAAAGGCGTGCAAGACGTGAATGGCAGATAAATCGTTCTCCTTCCACTCAGCTTCAATTAAAATCTGTGGTACGTAAATTAAAAAAAGCGCTTAAACGTGAGGAAGAATTGAACACCGAAATGTATATAAAGAAGCTGTGTCCGAATTCAAACAAGCAAAATTCTCTTTGGAAAGCCCAAAAGTTCATGAAGCCACCAACTGACTCCAACATGCCTATACGAGACTTGGGTGGAAATTGGGCTCGAAGTGACGAGGAAAAGGCTAATTGGTATTTCAACCCAATTTTCCAAAGAACAACTTTAAGCTGTCCATCTTACCCAACACAGCTAAAGAGTCGCTCGAGTTATTGGTATCATTAAAGAACCCAATCCAAAAAAAGTCGTCGGGACATGATAATATTTCCCCAAAAATGCTAATTGAGTTGCCAATTATTACTGTAGAGGTGCTCTCTTTGCTCTTTAATGCAATTCTTAATTTCGGATACTATCCAATTTCATGGAAAAAGCCGCAGATTATCTTGATAGATAAACCAGGGAAAGACTTAACGCAGCCGTCTTCATACAGGCCAATCAGTCTTCTACCCTTTCTTTCAAAAGTATTTGAAAAAGTATTACTATCAAAGATGTCTCCTTTCCTCCACGAAAATAATACAATACCAATGCATCTACTCGGATTTCGTGCGAAACATGGCACTATAGAACAAATAAATAGAATTACTAACGAGATAAGGAAAGCATTTGAGCACAGGGAGCACCGTTCAGCAATGTTTCTAGATGTAGCTCAGGCGTTTGATAAGGTGTGGCACGAAAGTCTTTTATACAAGATTAAAAAAATCTACCTTTAGAATTTTATAAAACATTGGAGTCTTATTTGAAAAATAGAAAATTTATGGTAAAAGGAGGAGATTTCATATCTGATGAACGACGGATAAGGGCTGGGGTACCCCAGGGCAGTGTTTTAGGCCCAACACTATACATCATACATAGAGCAGATCTTCCAACAGCTAATAATGTATTAACTTCAACTTTTGTGGATGACACAGCTATAGTGAGCCGTAACAAATGCCACATTTTAGCATCACGAATATTAGCGAAGCGTTTAAGTTCTGCCGAAGAGTGGCTAGCGAACTGGCGTATAAACGTGAATGAACAGAAGTGTAAGTATAATACATTTTCGCTAAGACCAAAGATGTGCCCGGTAGTAAAAATATACAATATTTTAGTACTCCAAGCGAACGAAGTAACATATCTTGGTATTCACCTAGATAGAAAACACATCTCTAGTAAAATAACATGTATGAAAATTAGAGCTCCAAATTTATATTGGCTTTTAAATAAAAACTCCAAACTTAGCCTAAACAACAAAGTGCTTTTATATAATGCGGCCATAAAACCGATTTGGATGTATGGCATTCAACTGTGGGGTAAGACCTGTGCAACTAATATTGATATATTATATTACAAAGGTTTCAATCAAAAATGTTAAGAACAATCACGTGTTCACCATGGTACATGCGTAACGAAAATATCCGCAAAGACCTTGGTATCTCTATGGTAAAGAAAGAAGTAGAAGACAGCAGAATTAAATATATATCTAAACTCTGAGATCATCCAAACCCTTTGGCTAATACTTTGGTACATTCCTGCGATCAAACGCGACTTAAAAGAAAAGATATGCCTGCGTATTAAAGAGCGACGTATCACCAAAACAGCTCAATCACTTGCTTGAGCCTGTCTCGTTTTTAATTAGATTTAAGATTTTATAACTTATTGTTAGGATTTAAGAAAAAGCAGATTTAATAAATAAAATAATTTTGAAAAAAAAACACAAAAAAATAAAAATGCTCGCTGTAAAAGAACTTGATTTTGACGTCTCATTTTATATGACAGCTGTTTGTTGTAGTGATCCGATATCGGCTATTCCAAGAAAAGAACGTATGAAAATGCTCAGATTGATTTCTAAAATACTGAATTGCTGATTCGCTTATTATATAATAACAGAAATAGCTTATCCAAATGTCCGGTTGATCGAAGTGTTATTTGAGCTCTCTAATTAGTTTAGGAAAAATTCGATTAGCTGACTCAATGTCTAAAATTACAGAAGTCTCTCTAACGTCAACAATACACATTCCCATATCATAAATCTTACAGTGCATTATGGGTTTAGAAAATATAATCGATCATCAATTCCAATACATGTGTCAGATATAATCAAGACCCATAGCAGAAATAGATGGATAAGTTAAGTCAAATATCCAGCTTATAACATTTATGGAACAAACAAAAACCAAAGAGAGAAAAAGCCTTATTGAATTAATTTGAAGGTAGTAGTCTGGTAACTTATGCCTTTTTTCCCTGACTTCTTTAGAGGGTGGTTTTTTATAGGAAAATAAAAATGAATTATTTTAAATTTTTTAGAGTGTTGTTATTTACATATTGAGAATATAAAAAATATGTATTTGAAAAAATTTAGTACTTTATTACTATTATTATTGTCACTCAAAGTTGGAACCTCAAAAAAAATGTACGTGGATGGTCCGGTTGATTTTGGCTATTGATGTTACCTGAAATTTAATATCCTTGTTTATTCTTAATCTGTAGACATGTCATTCTGGTCGGAACTACTGAAGTTAAATTTCAAGTGTAAATAAAAAATGGGGGATGTTTTATTTAGTTATTTGTTAAGCACTTTAAGCGGCACTTACCTTACACGAGAATAATGCGTTCAAAAAGGCGGGACGAAAAAGGCGAGTGTCTCGGCGGAAAAAACGTGGGATGCTTGCGCGTTCGTAGCGATCATGCAAAAAAAAGCTGGTGCCTTGTCCGTCCGCCCTTTTGTTCCCTTTTTTTTGGTATGTTGAAGTCGTGAGGTTGTAGTATTTGTGAGAGTGTGATGTGGAATGTAATGATGATGTGGTGTGTAATTAGGATATGGGAATGGAATGACGATGTGGTGTATGTAATGTGTGAGGTGTGGGTGTGTAATATTGTAGGGGGGTCGGTGACTCATTTAGCCATCCCGGCCCCCCTAGGCAATTGATTAGCCTAGGAGTTGCTGCAGCTGTTGCAGCGTTGCACGACGCTGCTAAGACCCACCGATCGTCGTGGCTGGGGCCTGGCCGACGCCGAATCGATGTTCCAACCCGCTGATGCAAGGCTCGACTTCCGGGTTGATGCCTTGTTGCGTGGCTGCGAGGTATCGGTGGCCGATTCACATCGCGCCTCGTGGTGCGGTGAAGCAGCGTGTGATGTGGTCTGCTGCAGACTTGGCACAAACCCCTCGACTCGCACTCTTGAAGCCGATGCGTCGGCGATAGGCAGTTTAAACAGTGCCCATGTGCCTGGGCCACTTGCTGTCGTTGTGACGGCCGCATCCCCCTGAAGATCCCACAGTGGTGCAGGCGATGTGGGCGGCAGCATAGGGGGCATCTTATACGATGCCCGTCCGAGACCCGTGATGAACGATTGCCTGTTGCCGGTGCGGTTGCCGGTGCTGTTGCAACTGCAGCTCGGGGCGTTGGGGTAGGCCCGGTGCGTTGCACGCTGGTAGCCGACCGAACGGTTGGCGGGGCTAACACTGGCGTATCGAGGTCCATGGTAATCTACTATGTAAAAAGGGAGATTGTTAGTTATAAATCGGTCATGATTAGATATGAGCAATCGTGCCACGGTATGTGGCATGAATGGGTCGTCGTAATGATCGACCATTGGGATTAGTTTTCTTAGTTAATTGCTTACGGAATATTATTTTACGGTTGGTATTAGCGTGTTTATCGTTTTTTAACGTTTTATTTAATTAGTTAATTGTATAGCGGGAACATCGGTTTGTGGTTTGCGGTTTATTTCGGTTTTAGTTATTAAACGGATTGTTTATTATGTATTTTTTCGGTGTTATCGGCGATTGGTAAGAAGCATAGTTTAACGAGCGGTCTCGTTAGAATTCCTTTTTGAGTACGAAGGTCAACTACTCGTATGTGACCGTCGGAGCCGTGATGTAGCTTTCCTATGCGGCCAAGTCGCCATTCTGTGGGGGGGAGACAGTCGTCATGTATTAGAACCAAATCTCCAAGCTTTGGCGCCTTTTCGGGAGTTTTCCAGCGGTACCTTTTGTGAAGGTCCTTTATATACTCCTCCTTCCATCGGCGGCTGAAATTATGATGGAGAATTTTAATTCTTTCCCATCTGTTTAGTAAGGATAGCGACTCCACGCCTGGCTCAGGTATGGCCAGAATGGGTGCTCCTTTGAGAAAGTGCCCTGGTGTGAGAGCTGTTAGATCTGAGGGATCTTGCGAGAGTGTAGACAATGGCCGTGAATTGAGAACGGCTTCAATACGAATTAATAATGTTGTAAATTCTTCAAAGTTAAATTTTTAGTTTCCAGCTACTTTTTTAAAGTGGGATTTAAAGCTTTTTACCGCTGATTCCCATAAACCCCCCATATGAGGAGCGCTTGGAGGGATGAACTGCCAGTTAATGCCTTGCGGAGCGTACTTTTGTACAATCTCAGGGGAAACTTGTTTGATAAAGTCCACAAACTGTTTTTCGGTGGCCGTTGGGTCGCTCATGAGCTTTGACGGAAAACCACGTCGTCCGACGAAGCGAGCAAATGCCGCGAGGAAAGCCTCTTTTGTCAGATTACGACATAGCTCGAGGTGTACTGCTTTTGTCGTAAAACAGACAAAGACAGCCACGTAGCCTTTCATCAGTGTGGGAGACCTTAGCATGGATGCCTTTATTTGAAAAGGCCCAGCAAAATCGACACCTGGGATAGTGAAGGGCGGAGCAAATTGCAGCGTTCCGGTGGAAGTGCTGCCATAATCTGTGTTCGCATCTTTTGCTTATGCACAGTACATACTTGCACGAAAAAATGCATTTCTTTATTTTTGGTTGAGCTTGGGATATAAAACTCTTGGCGGACTATTTGTTGCATGAGGCGGTGTTCAGCGTGTAATAATAGTACGTGGACATAATTGATATATAATGAGGCAAGTTGCGATCTCTCTGGTATAACAATGGGATGACGTTCGTTGTACGTTAGGCTTGAATTGACAAGCCGACCATTTGCCCGAAGTAGACCCTTCGTATCTATGAATGGATTTAGTACTAGGAGTGAGCTCTTTTTATCAATCGGCTTCGATTCTCTCAGTACTGATATCTCTTGGCTGAAGTAGCGCGCTTGAGTAGATGCGATAAGAGCGACCTTTGCTTTTTGTAAGTCTAGGTGCGTCACTGTATCGCCTTGGGGATATACTGTGCGTATTCCTTTAAGGCTAAGTTTGAGTCGCTCTATGAATTTAAGCATATAAGCGATTACCCTGAGGGCTCGGGGGTAAGATGAAAATCTCTCCAGGATGTCAGCATCATCCAACGCTGCGTGAAAGGAGTTGATCTTTCGACTTTCTGGGGCAATAATATTGCGCATGGGCGATTGTGGCCAAGAATCGGGAGATTCTGTTAACCATCGGGGGCCATTCCACCAAAGGGTGGTGGTGGCAAGGTGCGGGGGGTTGCACCCTCTTGTACCTAGATCTGCAGGATTGTCAGCACTGGTTACGTGTCGCCAAGTAGCTGATCCCATTAGGTCAAGAATTTGCCCGTTCGATTAGAAATATGGGTTTTTTCACGCGTGTGGTGGCTTTTCTAACCAGGCTAGAACTATTTCGGAATCAGACCATAGATATAATTTGTATTTCGCCATGTTTAAGTGGGTCGCACCATGGAAACTAGCTTTGCTAGTAGCAGAGCGCCACAGAGTTCAAGTCGTGGTAGACTTATAGTTTTTAGAGGCGCAACTTTAGCTTTTGCCACTAGTAGGTGGCTTGTAGTTGCAATATCGCTTTGTGTGCGCACATATATAGTGGCACAATAGGCCTTTTCAGAGGCGTCGCAGAAGCCGTGTAGTTCCACTTTGTATTCGGGGGAATAGTTTACCCACTGTGGAATTTGTATCTGCGAAATGTCGGTCAGATTATTAGCGAACTGGGACCATCTTTCCAAGCGAAGAGGTTTCACTTGTTCGTCCCAGTCAGTTCCGTCTAGCCATAATTCTTGGATCAGGATTTTCGCTTGTATCATAATTGGCGAAAGCCATCCTGCGGGGTCAAAAAGTTTTGCCACAGAGGAGAGGATTTGGCGTTTCGTAATGGCGGATAATGCGGATATGGACTCAGTTGTGTATGAAAACTTGTCCGATATCGCATTCCACTGGATGCCCAGAGTTTTTGTTGTACTTTCCTTTTCGAAAATAAGGAAATTAGTGTCCAACATATTTTCTTTTGGTATATTTTTTAATATAGTTGGGTGATTTGCGGTAATCTTTTTTAATGGAAACCCTGCGGATTTGAGGGCTTGGATTACTTGTGATAATGATTCGTATGCTTGTGGAAGACTGTGACTTCCAGACAGAATATCGTCTACATACGTTTGTGTTTTTAACACCTGGGTCGCCAGAGGAAATTCTGACTTGGTGTTTTCAGCCAATTCATGGAGTGTTCGAATGGCTAAGTATGGGGCACAGTTAACGCCAAAGGTCACTGTTTTTAGCTTGAAGCGCGTAGTGGACTATTGGGGGATTTTCGGAAAATAATTCGCTGAAAATCTTGATCGTCTTTATGTACGACTATTTGTCTATACATTTTTTCGACGTCCCCGTTAAATACGTATTTGAATGTACGCCAGTTTAGAATAAGCAGCATTAAATCAGGTTGGAGCGTGGGCCCCGTAAACAGGATATCGTTTAGGAAATTCCCCGAGCCGTTGAAAACAACTCTTACTTTAGTTGTTTTTTTATCTGGCTTTACTACTGCATGATGTGGCAAGTAAAATGAGTAGTATTTGCCATTGATAATTTTTTCGCATGGGCTTACTTCCTCCATGTGATCTAAATGGAGATATTCTTCCAACACACCATCATATTCTGGTTTGAGTTCCCCTTTTTTTAAGTAGGTTTCTTTCCATACTTTGAAACTGCTGATTGCAGAGGTGCGAGAATGACCTAAGGCGATTGTGTTGGGAAATTGTTGTTTTAGTGGTAGTCGTACGACATACCGACCATTATCTGAACTAGTAGTTGTGGCTTTGTAAAAGTCTTCACAATACTGATCTTCGGGGGTTGTGATTGAAATGGGGGGGTTTTTATTAAAATTTTGAACTACTCTTCCGCCCATTCCCGTAATTTCAAAGTTGGCTTGTCGTATTGGCAGATTTAGCCTATTTTGTGCCTAGACGCTATGAAAGATCGTTGTGATCCTTGGTCTATTAGGGCTTAGCTTAAACAGTTCTCCTCGGTGTTCGATGGAGACGACTGCTGTGGGTAGTAGTACCCTATTTGACAAACAGTTGGTACAAAGTTTTTTCGTTCTTACGAAATTGTTTCTTTCGTTGATATTTAGTTTTTTAAATTTCTCGCAAGATTTCAGCCTGTGTCCTCCTTTACACAGTTCGCATGACGTTTGTTTATTTTGTTCGGATGTGAACGCTTGTGTTTTAAAAAAACTACGATTTAAGTTGTTGTTGTTACTCGCTTGGGGTCTAATGAAGCTTCGATTTAGGTCGTGTTGAACGTTTTTAGTTCTGACCATTTTTTTATCAACCCTTTCCGCAATTTCGTATTGGGTAGTTAAGAAATCGTTCATTTGTTGCCACGTTGGGCACTTTCTTCGTGATGAGAGCGATTGCTCCCACAAAAGTAATGATTTTTCTGGTAATGCGGATGGGCATATATTTACCAGAATGGGGTCCCAATTGTCTGTGGGAATATTCTGTGTCGCTAGAACCGACAAGCAATTTGAAACAGTGGATTGAAGTTTTATAAATTCTTCACTTGTTTCTTTTTGAATTTTTGGTAAATTCATTAATATTGTGACTTGTTTATCGACTAATATTCTTTCGTTTTCGTAACGAGCTTTTAGAGCTTCCCAAGCATAATTGAAATTTTCGTCATTAAGAGCGAACTGTTTGACTAATACCCCTGCTTGACCTTTTGTTTTGTATCGGAGGTGATACAATTTTTGTGCATTAGATAATTTTGGGTGGTTTATGTAAACGGCTGTGAACATGTCCCGGGAAAGGGCGGCCATTGTTCATACCCCCCATGAAAAATTTCAGTGTCACATGCTGCACTTTAAGGTGAATGCCTGAACTTGCCTCTTGGCTTTGAATTTGTGGCAGCTCTACTCTCGGTTGTGGAGTAGGTGCAATTGCTTTATTAATCTCAATTGATCGGAGATCATAGCTCTCGTTTCCTCGTACTGGTCTAAGCAGTGTTCATATTTGGAGATGCTGAAGATTTGAAATTTTCAGGTAGATCTGATTCGTCAGATTCTACAATTGCGTCATACGCAGCTTGGAGACGTGTCCAGAAATTGCTTAGATTTTCTTTTTTGATTTCTAATACCGATTCAGAATTGTCTTGAATCGGTGAAGTTGAAAATCGAGTGCAGTATCGAATTAGACTGTCACTCTCAGCAATAAACTTAGTATATGAAATATCTTTCAGCTTTTTTTTCTTTGTAGCACCTTGCTTTGAGCGTGTAGCATCAGCAGGTGTACAAGGGCTCTTTTCTTCTGAAATCATTTTAGGAACTTTTAGTGACTGTATTGCTTTAGATTCTTTTGAATCTGAGCTCATTTAGAAAATGTTTTAAAATAATTAAAAATGTCTAAGTGTAAACTAGACTGGTAGATATACAGAAACAGCTTTGTATAATAATATAGAGAATAGAAACTCTTTTGTATACGAGAATTCCAAAGAGAATCACTAAAACCACTGGCTTTTTGATAGCCAAACTTTTCAAAATATTTTCGTATATAATTGTATATGTACTTATGTGTTTTGACGTTAACTCTTTTGCGTAAATAAGAGTTTTTAACGAATTTAATTTTAACGATAACGCGTTCAATTGTACGTGAACCGAAACCCGAAACTCTTTTAGGTTAATAAGAGTTTTTCAAATGAAATACGTAAAATTTCCCCTTTACTTCAATTTGGTATAATTTTGGTATATAATTTGGTTGTAATTACCGTAGCAGAAAATGTTTCCTATATGCGTATATATATGTATATATATTTTTTGTAAGTATATGTATATATATATTTATTTATTATTATTATTATTTTTTTTTTTTATAAATATTTTGTGCCCGTAATTCTTATAGGGTATCCTATAAGCGGATCTTTCGTAATTATCTTATGTGCTGGTGAGAGCTCGAGCAGAGATCATTTCACTTTGTACATGCATATGTTTATATATGTATATGTTTGTATTTTGCTTTATATGCAATCCTGCTTGTTTTTGACGGTCAAAGAACAAGGGGGATTGCGAGATGGATGCCAAAGTGGACTTTGAAGCGATAGTTATGTGTGGTGAATTTTATATTAACCCGCGTAATCTTTGTTGGTTTTCCGCAATATTTTCAAGAGAGTTGAAGAAGATATGCCAATAAAGCGCAGCTATTTTTGTATCAATTTGTATGTACCAATTTGTGTATATATGTATGTTTGTATTATAAATATTTGTTAGTTTCTAAGCACGTATGTGCCAATAGAACGTGTATATATGTATGTTTGTATTATATTAATTCCTTCTCTTTTTTTTTTTTTATTATTTTTTGCTTTTTTTATAGATCTGCCTTAGCTTGCGTTTTTATAAGCAATCCTGCTTACTGCTTTAGGAAGCAGAAGGGGTATTGCGGGAGAGTAGTCAAGTGGAACTTGAATTTGTATATTTGTAGTGTGTTATGTGTGTATATGTACACAAATGTAAAATCGCATGAAAAGGCAGCAAGAATATTAAAATGATATGTGCATATGTTTTAATGTTTTAATCCTTTGTTTTTTTTTTTTTTCGTATATCGGTTTTTCCGTATATCGGTTTTTCCGTTTGCTCCGTTATAGGGCTGGGGAAGTCTAATACCGATATATGTATATATTTTTTTTTTTTTATTGGCATCCGTTTTTAAACCTGTTTTTAAAAGGTTTTTTTAGGTTTTGCCAGTACAAACATACATATATATATATAATGAAAATGAAAACGATACACTTACTTTGACGCGCTTCAAGGGTCTTTTTTTTGTGGGGGTTATAAGTGTATTTGCTCTGTTGTGTGATGTTCTTGGCCTTCTCTTCTAAAGGCGGTCAGCTGTTATAACTTTGTGCTCGTCTCCTTTGTTGGTAGTGGGCAGGTCTCTGATGTCCAGATGTTCAGTTGTGTTGTTAGTTTTTTTCCCCGTTGATAATTGTTGTTTATATGTTTTATGTTGGTTTAGTTTCGCGCCCCTTTTCTTTGATTATATTATTTTTTTTTTTTTTTTGGGTTTTTCGCGACCGTTTTAAGTATTTGCTTTAATTTCTCTAACCCGGGGTTTTTTATATATTTTTTATTATGTAAATTTGCGCACTCCAATTTCACCTCACTTTACTTGTTTTTCAGCTCACTTCACTATGTACATATACATACATACATATGTGCTTGTGTGCTATTTTCCGCCAAATTTTTTTTTTTTTTTTTCCCTTTTTTCACTTTGGTCACTTTAATTATTGCTATGTGTAAGATTGTATGTAGATGTATGAATGCTTCTTCTACCGAGTTTATTGTCACTTCTCTTTAACCACTGTTGTTTTATGGTTTTGCTTTACAAAATTTTTTTTTTTTTGTTTTTCACTTCACAAAAATTTTATTTTATTTGTTTTATTAATCAGTATCACCACTTGTGCCGTCCGTTACGGCTCGAAGGACCATGTTTTATTTAGTTATTTGTTAAGCACTTTAAGCGGCACTTACCTTACACGAGAATAATGCGTTCAAAAAGGCGGGACGAAAAAGGCGAGTGTCTCGGCGGAAAAAACGTGGCGATGCTTGCGCGTTCGTAGCGATCATGGAAAAAAGCTGGTGCCTTGTCCGTCCGCCTTTTGTTCCCTTTTTTTTTTTAAGTCGTGATGTTATAGTATTTGTGAGAGTGTGATGTGGAATGTAATGATGATGTGGTGTGTAATTAGGATATGGGAATGGAATGACGATGTGGTGTATGTAATGTGTGAGGTGTGGGTGTGTAATATTGTGAGGGGGGTCGGTGACTCATTTAGCCAGGGGACTTTAAAAAAAAAGTGATTTTATTTTAGCGAAGAAAGGGTTGTAAAATACAAAGTTAGCGGTGTAAAATTCTTGTTAGTTCCAACGAGAACTATAAGTGTGTAGAATAGCCTGTTAAAATTTGAAAGCAATCGGTTCAGTAGAAAAAAAGTTAGTACCCCAAAACTCAATGTTTTAAGAACTGCGCGTTTGAAGTTAGATAGAGGACTCCGAGGCGCTCTATGAAACTCGTTATAACTCCCGAATGTTTCGAATTTCTGTCTGAATTTTTCACAGTATATTCTCAAGACATTGTATGTACTTTCAAATTAAGCAAGTAACGAGACTTCTACCTTAAATGCTTTGTTGTGACCATTGCCGTAGAAAAAAAAAAACGTTGACTGCTATAGCCTTTAGAGTTTACAGGTCGTTAAACTTTAACCCTAGAACACACACCCAGAAAATACCACGTAAACACACACCCGGGATACGTTTGTACCCGGGACCTTATTTTTAATGCTAATTCAACCAATTTCTATGATTTTTTTAATGTATATTTTATATATAACCAGTATTTTGTCTTTTTTTTTTTTCCATTTCCCGGGGAAAAAAAATGCAACAGTGGATTTTTGTTTTTGTTGTTGTCATGATAAATGCTAAACAAAATAATATAATTTATAATAATATACTTGTAGAGTAACAACGAATACACATTTTGGTTTTTATTTCATTGAAATATTCTACCTGGTTCATAAGATATGTGAAAAAGGTCACGAAAGGTATGGGTACGTAGGTAGCAAACACACTGGTATAACTGGTTTTTGTATTTTATATGCAGCTACAAGGGTTGTTTTCACACGAGGTGTTGTTATAAATGCGGCCTGTTGATATTTTCATTATTGTTTTCGTGCTCAAGAGTGTAAGAAGTGAAAATATAAGTGAAAATAAATATAACTGAAACTATAAATAGCTGGATACGAAATGACTTCAAGAAGAAAAGAATATTTATCAAGTGCAGCATATAGTAGGTAAGAAATGTAAAATAAGCAACAGTGTAAACATATACTAATTTTTTTTATTATGCAGGTTAACTGAGGAACAGCGAGAATCATATATACAATCTTTATTTGATGAACTTTGTGACGATGACGCTCCCTATGACTTTGACTCAGAAGATGAAGAAGAAATTCAAATCAATGACATTGAAATTGCTGATGACGATGCTGAAGTTTCGCAAAGTGCCGCAGAAGTATTTCCTGATTATGCGGACTATGAGGATGATGAAGAAGAAGAAGTAGAAGAAAATAATGAATTACCTGCTAGTGCCGAAAAATTTGTTGCACGTGATGGTACAGAGTGGATGAATGAACCAAATGTAAGTCGTCAGGTACTCAGACAAATTATTATAAGAGAACGTTCTGGATCAGCTAGATGCACCAAAATGTTGTCAATAGAGCAAACATTCCAATGTTTCATAAACGTTGAAATGGCTGATATAATTATGCGCCACACAAATAAGTTAGCAAAAGAAACTTATAATGCTTACACAACTCCTAAGTCATGGACGCCTGTGTCAATAACAGAGCTGTATGCATTTTTTGGCATACTTATAATGACTGGTGCGAACCATAGCAATGGAGAACATGTTCGAGTTTTATGGAGCGTCAAAAACTATCCTTTATATTGCGCCACAATGGGAGTCAACCGTTTCTGTTCGATATTGCGGTTCCTAAGATTTGACGATAAAAACACTCGTGCAATAAGCTTACTAACTGATAAAGCAGCACCGATCAGTGAGTTGTGGACGATGATGAACAATAATCTTGCTGCACATTACAAGCCCATCTCATGCTTGACGATTGATGAACAATTATTTCCTTACCGTGGACACACACGGTTTACGCAGTACACACCGTAAAAACCTGCTAAATATGGTGTCAAGGTTCGGTGGATTTGCGATGCCACAAATGCATATCCACTGCATGGACAAGTATACACTGGCCAAGCAGAAACTGGTAGGGAAACGAACCAAGGCGAACGAGTGGTGAAGGATTTGTCTGCCAAATACCAAGGAAGTGGCCGAAATATTACAATGGACAATTTGTTTACGACCTTGCCAGTTGCAGAACTGCTTCTCACCTGGAAACTCACGATCGTTGGAACTTTGCGCAAAAACAAATCATATATTCCTCAAGAAATGAAGCAGAACAAAAACAGGACAATTGGTTCCACGACATTTGGCTTCAAAAATAATGTGACAATGTGCTCTTATGTTCCCAAAAAAAAATAAAGCAGTAATTTTGCTTTCGACCATGCATAATGATGCTGAAATAACTGACAGTGGGAAACCTGAAATAATTGAATATTATAATCGTACCAAAGGCGGTGTTGATCGAATGGACCAAATGTTTGCGGAATATCTAACACAAAGACATTACAGCTCTTGCAGCCTACATTGTGTACGATTTGAATAACCCTATGTTGCCTTGGAGAACAAACAACAAGCGTAAGCAGATCCTGCGCAGCTTGGCTGAAGCATTGTGTATGCCCATTATTGAACAATTCCCACGACAGCCGGTTCTACGCACCGGAATTGACTCGGATTTCATCCGACCAAGGGCTGTTTTTTCGGCGATCTAACCCCCGTTTGGATCGGTGAGTAATAATTTGTTTTTGTCGGTATTCGAGCAACGCCTTGCAGCAGGGTTGCTCCGTATTCTCCTGACTCGTGCTGGCATTGAGTCCAACCGGGGTCCGGAGGAATTTTTCTGCTGCGTCTGCGCAAAAAGGCTCTATTCAAACTCCACCTCGGTGAGGTGTAATACATGCAATGGATGGAGCCATCTTAAGACCTGCTCAGGCCTTAAGACCCACAGGGAGTGGGCCACGCGTTACGTGGTCCCATGCTGCCTGCGCAATACTGTGATACAAGCCTCTACTGCTGTGCAATCTGCACATAGTTCGCTTGTCGCGCAGCCACTCAACCAGAGTGGCCAACTGAGGACCTCTACGGTCAGGAGCTCAAACAGGCAACTTAGTTCCCGCTCTGACTTACCGCCTGTCAAATGATCGTAGGGGGATGGAGCTGGCGGAACAGATTGACGACTAGACATTCTGCACAATGAATGACGAAGCCCCCACCAGAGTTATTGGCACCTGTAATAGCTCGCCTGATATTACAATTGCTAGTGGTGGTCTGATAAATAGCATAACCTGGCGACCTATGCTAACTCTCGCTTCAGACCATCTGCCCATAATTATCTCGATCGGGAAGCCTCCTGATTGGGTAGGCTTCACAGAATTTACCGAGAGCACCTTCAACGTTCTACCCATTCCTACGGACGTATGCGCTGGCGAGCGTCAGTTCCGCAAGGTGATCGCAACAGCTACCGCTCGCTTCATCCCGGCTGGAAGATTAGAGGAAATCCGCCCCAATTTCCCAGCCGAAGCAGCGGTTCTAGCTACCGAGCGCGAAACCTTACGCCATGCCGATCCCGGGGATCCCCGAATAAGGGATCTCAATTTGGAGATTCGGCGTATGGTAAATCAACATAAGTGGACGAAATGGATAGAGCACCTGAAGTCCTGCAACCTCTCCACCGCTGTGAGTAAGCTTTGGGCTACTGTCGAAGCTTTGTCTAATCCGAAGAGACATGACGACCGAGTTGAAGTTCAATTCAATGGTCATGCCTCTTCGTGCCCGAGCTATTTTAGCCGGCAGTTTACACTGCACCCTTCGGTAGACAAAGCCAAGAGATGTGTTAACCGAAGGCTGCGCAAAATGCCAAACAACTGCGCGCCACTTACTTTCACCGATGAGGAGGTTCAGGGTGTCATCAACAAGGCAATATCTTCTAAATCCATTGGCCCTGATGGAATCAACATGCGAATGTTAAAGCATCTCACCAAGGTCTTCAACCTGTCGCTCACCACTCTTCAAATACCCGATGTGTGGAAAGTCCGAAGAATGGTCCCGCTACTGAAACCTGGGAAACCCGCCAACAAAGGCGAGTCTTATCGTCCGATAACTCTCCTCTCCCCAGTAGCGAAGACACTTGAAGCCTTGTTACTCCCGACCTTCACTCACCACCTGAGCCTAGCCAGCACCACCACAGCACTTAGCGTCATAAACGCCCAGATAGTTCGTGGCCTCAACCAGAAACCACCCTGCGAAAGAACGATCCTCGTAGCGTTGGATCTGTCAAAAGCTTTTCAAACGATCAATCACACAACGCTACTGCAGGACATCGAAAAAACCACTCTCCCTCCAGTGCTAAAGAGGTGGACCATGAACTATCTGAACGGTCGTCAGTCATCCGTACTATTTCGAGGTGAAACATCTAAACTGAGAAGAATTAAACAGGGGGTTCCGCAGGGTGGTGTCCTCTCTCCGCTACTGTTTAACTTCTATATCTCGAAACTTCCTCAACCACCAGAGGGGGTTTCCATTACCTCGTACGCAGATGACTGCACGATATTGACGTCGGGCAATGGAATCGATGGCATGTGTTCGAAAGTAAACAGCTACCTCTCCGACCTTTCTCGTTTCCTCACTGCACGAAACCTCCAACTTTCACCCACCAAATCCACAGCGACCATATTTACAAACTGGACGAAGGAGTATAGACTTGAACTTAATATTGCAGTCGATGGCTTCAAAATCCCGACTGTCAATAACCCTAAGATTTTAGGCGTAACCCTCTATAGTCTATGCTCCTTCTCTTCCCATACGACCGCGATTATCGCCAAGGTACAGAGCCGCAACAAAATCCTCAAGTCACTATCCGGCAGCACATGGGGAAAAGACAAAGAAACGTTGCTGGCAACTTACAAGGCAATCGGCCGACCGGTCCTCAACTACGCAGCACCAATATGGTCGCCTAGATGCAGTGGTACGCAGATGAAGAAACTTCAGACCTGTCAGAATACAGCACTCCGGACCACGACAGGATGCCTCTTGATGTCTCCCATTGAACACCTCCACAGTGAGACGCGCATGCTACCTGTAAAGGAGCATAATCAACTCCTCTCCAAGCAGTTCCTGCTGGGTTGTTTCCGTAGGAATCACCCTTGCAGCCACCTGCTTGAAGCGGAACCGCCTCCCAGGAGCATCAAGAGGTCATTCCTCGACTATGTCGACAACATCGAACAATACGCCGACCAGATTTCGGACGCAACAAACTATCGACAGGCACTGACAGCCATTCACAGTGGAGCCATCAACACCTTCACGACTCCCTTCCCGTGAATGGCGTTTTTGAAGTCAAACCACCACCTATTGCAGACGAGGAGCTCCAGTTGCCGCGAGAAACGCGAGTGACCCTAGCGCAACTTCGTTCTGGATACTGGTTTCAGGTTAAACTCGTACTTATACAGAATCGACCCCGATATACCTAATGTCCTGCATGCAACGAGTCTTCGCATGATATTGGCCACCTCTTTGCTTACTTCTTTAAGAATTCTGCAGAAATTTAAAGCAATCGACGAGCTCAATTTCACTCTTGTTTAACAAATTATTACACGCACAACTTTCAGATATTTAATCTACTTTTATTACACCCTGAACAGGGTATATTAAGTTGTCCACGACTCACATAGAAGCATTTGGTCTCAAAAACCGGACAAAATTATTTAAAGTGATTTTATGAATGAAAATGAATAATAATGCATTATTAAATATGATAATGCAATGTATTAAAATAAAACAAGTAAGGAAGGACAAAGTTCGGGTGCGACCGAACATTTTATATTGAATATATTTGGGAATGGTATTGCTGACCAGATTTTCTCTATTTTTGCTCATCCCACATACTACTAATATGCCACATAAATACTCAAAAAAAATGTTCCCTCGGTTTCATTTAGGTAACTTAAATACAATCAGCAATCATATGGAACAAGGTCAAGTGGATGTGGAGTGTGGAGTGGATATTTTAGGCGAAAAGATACACTGTTGTGAATAAAATATGTTCTGCAATTTTCATTGAGACTTGACTGAAATATTGGCGGATATATAAAACATTAAGTGACTTAGAAGTTCTAAAATCTTTATATTAGGTATATGGAGGCTCAGGAGAGTATCGACCCGATTCAACCCATTTTCGACACAATGAAATACTATGTTCTGAAAAGGATTGAAATTCATATAATTTCATATCTCACACATTGAACGATATTTTCGGTCAAAAGTCAACTATTGGTATCAGGTTCAGATATCCGGTACCTAGGGGCTTAAAAAGTTTTGGTTGTAGCTAGGCAATTATTAGTCAAAAGGTGGCTTACTTTAACGCAGTTATCACAGCAAAAATGTATTCCGTTATATTAATTAATAATTTATTTGTGTACTGGAAAGTGAAAGAACAAAAGGAACTTTGAATTGTGTTATATGGGAAGCAGGCGTGGTTGTGCTCCGATTTCGCTCAGTTTCACAGAGTGACATAGGAAAATTAAAATAATGGTAAGTTCCAAATTTTGTCGATATCGGTCGGACGGGTCCTGAGATCCCATATCTCAAGGAAGTGGGTGATGCCACGCCCATTGTATAATTTTCACACCGGCTTCGATAGAGCTCCCTTATACCATCTAAATACCACCCATATAGAATAGTTAAACAGGATTTCAGTATTAAATAAAAAAAAAAAATAAATAAAGCAGTACTCATTTTATGCAAATGACCAACTTTTTTCTACGCGTTTTTTTTTTAAGTGAGGGAAGGACGGGGAAAATGTTTAAGCTAATATGTTAAGTAGAAACCCTGTACTTTACTAGGAAGAATAATCCAGAGCTCGACCTCGCGACACTATAACAAAAACACTAAATTCTAAAAAATTAAAAAAAAAAAAATAGTTTTTTTAATGATTCATTGTTTTACCAAAAAAAAAACATAATAATACATTAACTATTTTAAAATTTATATCATTAATATTAAATACATACATGCTTTCCTGAATCCATAAAAAATATTTTCAAGAATTCCGTTCACGCAATAAAAATAACCACTTGCAATTTCGAGAACAATGAAGAGTTTCGCGAATGAGCACGTGCGTTCTGAACGGAGTCTAGGTTCCGACTTCTTGTGTGGCAATATAGCGGCCAGAAGGTCATTCATTTAATCGGTTCATTGTAGAACGGTTATTTAGGTACCAAAAAAATCAATTTTGAGTACCATCGCTGAAGTTTGTAATTTTCAATTTTGTCCGGTTTTTGAGGGTAAATGCTCCTTTGTGCGACGTTTGTAACACCCAAAAGGAAACGTCAGAGACCACATAACGTATAGCCTAGCGGATCACCTTAATGAGCTCAGTCGATTTAGTCATACCTGTCTACCCCTCTGTATGTATCATATATACGCTTGTTAGTCCCTCAGTTTTTAAGAAATCGATCCGAAATTTTGAGCGTGTTCATTTCTCAACAAGAGTCAGCTTATTTCTCAAACCCACGATATCGGTTACAATAGCTGCCGTAAAAACCGTTACCCCCACCGATCAAAGAAAAGAAATCCTTTATTTTTAAGCTACGGTGCAACCGAATTTTTTTCTGTTGTTCATTTCACTTTCATTTTTCTTTGATTCTTTCACCCAAAAAAGTATGATATATGTGTTCACATTCTTATCGCTTGCAATTTTGCCTCTCTGCCCTCGAACCATTACCACGCTTACAAAATGCCGTTTACTCAAAAAGTAATTGAATCGTTCACTTTTCAGTAAAATACCAGAGCTCAGCCACTACTCAACCTCTTTCTTTTATTATAATTTGAAATTGAAAGAAATAGCAGGAGAACCACGCCTACGGCCATATGACAACATTTTAAACTCCACCAAATTCTTTTCTTTAACAGGAGATAAATCGAACATCAACCTTTGAAGTTTCAGAAACCGAAGGCCTTTAATTTATTGTTTAACTAGCTATCGACTAGCTTGCAGACTTTCGCTAGACTCGCCTTGATAAATGTCTATCGGGTAACTGGGTCGACACTTAAGCATTTTCTAAATGTAACATTGCACATCCAGATAAGAAGATGTTGGACAGGAAAAAAAAGATCCAACCATACCTTTCAAGCCCCAAAAAAAGTGGTTTTTTCCTTAGAATTCGAAAACTATTAAGCTTTTGTAATGTAATGTGGATAGGCCATCCAGAAAAGAAAATGCAGAAAGTTTGGTTCAAAAGCCCATACAGACTATGTGAGTAAGATTCAAACTGATTTAAATATGAATTAAGAAAAACCAATCGTACCCTTTCAACCCAAGATAACGATGGTCTCGTTGCCGTGTGTGGCTGGCTAATTGCCTGGAACCACAATTAGGCCTCTGGTTCGACCTCCATCTGGAACTTCGTTGATGAAGGGCTTTAGATCGAGTCTGTTATGCCTTTCTAAATGAGACTTGTAGTTATGAAGACGCAGAAAAGCTGGCACCTCACTCGGCCTCTAACTCGACCTTCAGCTTGGTTTTCTTGATCAAGGCCCAGGTTGATGTCTAAATCGAGACTATTAAGGTAAAGCTAAGAAAATGCAGATAGGTAGGTTCATAAGCCCGTACAACGAACTGGTTTAAATAGGAGTTATGGAAATCCAACAATACCTTGGAAGTCTCAGATATCGCCGAATACCGTGATTGGTTTGACCTCTAACTCGACCTTCAGCTTAACCCTTCTCGATCAATTTCTAGCTAGGGGCTAGATCGGACTATACAACTTTTCTAATATAATAGGTATATGAGACATTCAAAAGCGAACACAGATTATCTGAGAAAGAGCCAAACTGGTATAAATAGGAAGCCTGTAAAATTGATTTTCCATAGTATTCAGTGGATGGATCTAGATAATCAAAGTTTAAAAGAAATAAATAAACACATTACTACAAGTGCTACTTGCTTGGTCCATGCCCATTTTATTTTCCATTTTCTTTTTGCTTTTGGTTTTACTTAAGATAAATGTCTCCTTTGAAGTGCGTTGGGAGGAGCAGGTCACTGGTGATAGCATTACTAATGCTTAAACTTGCCATTTTATTTTTGACCACAATTTTATTTAATTTATAAACCTAAGCATATGTTTGCTAAGTACTTAAGAGGCTACTTAGGGGCGACTCACAAGCATGCGGCACCTAATGTGTATAGAAGTTTTAAGAATGGGGTGCAAGCCATGCAGTCATACGTGACAGCTTACAAAAATGTCTATATGCACCGCAAATTCGAGTTTAATGTCAATTTCATTTCGAGTTTCTTTTCGAGTTTAGCATTAAGTAAAGTTTAACACAATTCCTTTAAATTCCTATTAAAAAATTGAAAAGAGTTTAACTTACTGCTTGCGCAAACAACTTGAGGTTAATATCTAATTAAGTGTTCAGCTATAAACCTTATAATAACAAACTCGGAGTTTCTTAAACTTTCTTAACTTATTGAAAAAATTCAAAAAGGAATGTAGAAAGCTAATCGTTCGAGGTTATATTAAGTTCATTTTCCACCGCAAACTCGAGTTTAATCTCTATCTGGGAGTTTTGCATTAAACACTTTAAACAAACATTGAATAATTTAGGTATAAATATAAGGTCTGTTGAATATATAATCAGAATTCACAAGAATTTAACTCCACTTCTTCTTTACTGGCGTAGAAACTGCTTGCGCGATTGTAGCCGAGTTAAAATCAGTGACCAGTTGTTTCATTTTTTCGCAAGGTGGTGCCAATTGGCGATTCCAAGCGAAGCCAAATCCTTCTCCACCTTGTCCTTCCAACGCTTCTTCCTCTTCCTTTGCTTCCTTCGGCGGGTATTGCGACGAATACGTTCAGAGCTAGACTGTTTTCGTCCATACGTACGACATGACCTTGCCAGCGCGGCCGCTGTCTTCGCTGAACTATGTAATGTCGTCGTATATCTCATTCAGCTCAACGTTCCATCGAATGCGATATTCGCCGTGACTAACGCACAATGGACCACAAATATTTCGCATAACTATTCCCTCGAAGACTTGCAACGTCGAATCGTCAGATGTTGTCATTGTCCATGCCTTCCCGGACCTTGACGGAGCTTTCGGTGTTGCTCAACGTCAGTTTACACAGCCATATTAGTTTTGTGGGGATGCCAAATTCAGATATCGTGGCATTAAGGCACCTCCTTTTCGTGCTGTCTAAAGCAGCCTTCAAATCGACGAAGTAGTGGTGTGTGCCGATTCCCTATTCACGGGTCTTTCTCAAAATTTAACGCTTGGTGAATATCTGGTCGGTTACTGATTTGCCAGGCCTAAAGCCAAACTGATAAGGTCCAATCAGTTTGTTGAGGGTGGGCCTAAATCTTTCACCCAACGATGCGATGTTTAGGAGACTTATCCCACGGTAATTGGCACATATTTTAGGGTCTCCCTTTTTGTGGATTGGGCAGAGAACACTTAAACTCCCATTGTTGGGCATGCTTACGTCCGACCATATTTTACAAAAAAGCTGATGCATGCTCCTTATCAGTGCTTCACCGCCCTGTTTGAAAAACTCGGCTGCCAATCCATCAGCCCCCGCCGCTTTGTTATTCTTCAGACGGGTAATTGCTATTCGAACTTCTTCACGATCGGGAAATGGAACGTCTGTGCCACCGTCATCGATTGGGGAATCGGGTTCGCCTTCTCTTGGCGTTACGCTTTCACTGCCATTCAGCAGGCTGGAGAAGTGTTCCCTTCATAATTTAAGTATGCTCCTGGCATTGGTTACTAGACCACCCCTGGGAGTCCTACAAGAGTATGCTTCGTTCTTGAAACCTTCAGTTAGTCGCCTCATTTTTTCGTAGAAATTTCGAGTTTTACTCCACTACTTAGAGATATTTCATCCCCAAACTTTTGACATTTGATTACAGAACTACATTGCATTAATATATCTACTAGAGTTTACCAACTAAATATTTATGACCTGCATATAAACATAAGAATTTTCCTTCGAGAATACTTCACAAATTTTTTCATGGAGTATACGCCAACAGAGGAGTATACGCCTACCAGATTGATACATAGTTTTCCATCTCAACAGATAATTGTTAATGCTGAATTTGAAGGCCTTACTTTTACAGCAATAAGCTGAAGCGTTTTTAAAGCAAATTTTGCTTCGAAGTTACTGTTTTTTGTAATTTTTTTTTTTGGCAAGATTTTGCATTTTTGCATTAAGACGTCGCTTATATTGGATTTGTTCGGATTTTTATAAATAATTTAATACCAGGATTATATGCTAAACAAAATCTAATTAGGTCGTATGAATGTTCTCACACAAAAGATAATTACAGTGGAAAACGCTGGTCATTTATGATCTCCATAAATCCCAGATATTGTTTACAAGATCATTATAGATTGAGGAAGCATTTTGAGATAAGTTTCGCTAAGTGCAAGTAGTTCCATGATTATCTTACGTTCCACTCTAGGCGGAAAATACAAAAAACGCAAAATATCTTAAAAAATATTAGAATAGAATATGCGATGTGACATCTTGATCTTTATCGGCGCTCATAGAAACAAGGTATTTCAAATTCACTAAAAGCTCCAGAGTAATCACTTAACTAGAGCTTTAAATTTTTAAGAGCTTTTAGACGTTACTACCATGATTTCAGCTTAAGCTTTTCAAGCGATTCTTCAATCACAGAAGAGCTCGCGCTCTCATTGTTTAACTTTATACGGTTTCATGCTGCGAAGGCTTAGATTCAAATGATTTTCTCAGGTATCTGTACTATTACAAATCCGAATCGCATTGAAAATGTTGCCAGAGTTTGGTAGTTGGGTAAAAGGAGAATTGCAAAGATCATTAGAGTATACGCCTGCCCCTACTCCGCAGTCTATTGCGGATTCGTCGGCATAGATAGAGGTATAGTCCTGCTCCCCTAGTGTCTTTTGGAATCTAACCTTTGAATATAGGATCTAGGATGTAAACTTCCATAGAAGGAAATAAGGACTGACTTAAGTTAATGGATTTCAGAAGTCAGAACTAACTTTATTTTTTACATTTCAAATCCCAGCACGAATATCTAATACTCTACTAAAACGAACTATCCACGTAGTAAGACTGTTGAATTGGACAATTTGTGTCCAGATTACGCTTATCAATTTGGATGCATTTCAATTTATCACTCGTCTGCCATTAAATACCGGGATAGTGGCATAGCGAATGCGTTGACCACAACTAAGATGGAGCAAATAGGAGTGCTGAAACTGGGTTTCACTCACAAAAACAAAGGCAAATAACAAGAATTACTAACACAACATTTTGGAACTTGTCACATCAATGTTGCTTGCAGTTGTGCTGCTGCCGATACACATGCATTTCATATGAGTACATGCACGCTGCATGGCAACCAAATCGGTATTTGAACGTGATTTGACAGAAAATTGATAATTACAATGCGAGTTTAATTAATGGCAAAGACGTGCCCAAAGTGACTGTGTGCGCGCGCAAGCGGCCCCACACCGACACCGTCACGCCGCACACAGCCCAATAAAGCCAACTGAGCTGCATAAGCATCCAACGGTTTGCAAAATCGAACAGCAAATTGAAATGCAACCAGGCGAGTGCAAGCCTCATGGAACAACACTCGTACTAGGAAGTGGTGCTCACATTGGTTAGTAAAAGAGAATTACCAAGCCCTTTACAAATCACACTTTACAATGGCTATTGTTGCTGCTGGTATTGTTGTCGTGGTCACTGTCATCCTCCCATGTTGGTTATTGCATTCTGCGGTCGCGTATACGCTATGCAGTACACCGTGGAACTAATGTCCACGCTGCGAGTATCTCTCACCGGCGCGGCAAGGAGCGAGCGCAAATCGTTGATCTGCGACAATTATGTCACACACACACACACAGAAGCACGAAGACATGTTCGCTGGATAATTTATTATGCTAACTTACTTCGATTTGGAGGATGGAGTCATGTCTAGAAGTTCACACAAGTGAAGAAAGTTCTCTGATCGCCATTCACTTGGGAGTGGCCAGAAACGATTCTTGGACGGGACAAGGAAAAAGACAAGTAGGTACTTGTGGCATTTATTACAGTGGCCATGTACATGAGCCGAAGTTTGGGATGGGATTCGTGGTGGGAGAGAGACTCCGTCGCCGAGTACTATCATTCACTCCGGTGAATGAAAACCTAGCCACAATCCGCATCAAAGCGAGGTTCTTCAACATATCGCTGATTTGCGCCCACGCCCCAACAAAAGGGAAGGACGATGTGACCAAAGATGCCTTCTATAAGCGCTTGGAGAGCACTTATGAGAGCTGCCCCCACCATGATGTCAAAATCGTGCTTGGTGACTTTAACGCCAGGGTAGGCAAAGAAGGTATCTTTGGCACCACAGTCGGCAAATTCAGCCTCCACGACGAAACATCCACAAATGCTGATCTTCTTCACCGGCCGTCTCCAGATCGAAAAGCCACCAAACAGATCGATCATGTTGTGATAGACGGAAGACACGTCTCCAGTGTTCTAGACATGAGCACGCTCCGAGTTCCTTACATCGACTCGGACCGCTATTTTGTTGCAGCCAAGATTCGCACCCGCCTCTGTGTAGTAAAAAACGGCTACAACCGAAACTATTGGTTTTCGGGAAATGCTAAAGAACAGCTGGTACGTCGAGTGACCTGTCGCAGGGCTGCCTACCTCGCAACGTTATGATCGACCACAACACGTGATACCGAGAGTTGAAGAGGAAAGCGAGACGCATTTGCAGACAGAAAAAGAAAGAAACCGAAATACGTGAGTATGAAGAGCTTGATAAGCTGGCCGACAGGGGTAATGCTCGAAAATTCTACGAAAAAATTCGGCGGCTTACAGAAGAATTCTAGACCGGAGCATACTCTTGTAGAACCCCTAAAGGTGAACTAATCACCCATACCCAGAGCATACTTAAATTATGGAGGGAACACTTCACGAGCCTGCTGAATGGCAGTGAACGTACAACGCCAGGAAAAGGCGAACCCGATTTCGCAATCGATGACGATGTAGCAGACGTTCCATTGCCCGACCATGAAGAAGTCCAAATAGCAATTACCCGTCTGAAGAAAAGCAAAGCGGTGGAAACCGATGGATTGCCGGCTGAGCTATTCAAACACGGCGGTGAAGAACTGATAAGCATGCATCAGCTTCTTTGTAAAATATGGTCAGAAGAAAACATGCCAAACAATTGGAATTTAAGAGTGCTCTGCCCAATCCACAAAAAGAGAGACCCCATAATCCGCCCCAACTACCGTGGGATAAGCCTCCTTAACATCGCGTATAAGGTTCTGTCGAGCGTTTTGTGTGTAAGATTAAAACCCACTGTCAACAAACTGATTGGACCATGTCTAGACCTGGCAAATCAACAACCGACCAGATATTCACCATGCGTCAAATCTTGGAAAAGACCGTGAAAGGAGAATCTCACACACCACCTCTTCGTCAATTTCTAAGCTGCTTTTGAAAGCACGAAAAGGAGCTGCCTTTATGCACGCGATATCTGAATTTGTTATCCCCGCAAAACTAATATGGCTGTGTAAACTGACGTTAAGCAACACCAAAAGCTCCGTCAGAATCGGGAAGGACCCCTCCGAGCCGTTCGATACCAAACGAGTTTTCAGACAATGTGACTCCTTATCGAGCGACTTTTTCAACCTGCTGCTGGAGAAAATAATTCGAGCTGCAGAACTTAGGTACAATCTTTTATAAAAGTGTGCAGCTGCTGGCGTATGCCGACGATATTGATATCATCGGCCTCAACACCCGCGCCGTAAGTTCTGCTTTCTCCAGACTGGACAAGGAAGCAAAGCAAATGGGTCTGGCTGTGAACGAGGGCCAGACGAAATATCTCCTGTCATCAAACAAACAGTCGACGCACTCGCGACTTGGCTCTCACGTCACTCTCGACATTCACAACTTTGAAGTCGTAGACAATTTCGTCTATCTTGAAACCAGTGTAAACACCACCAACAATGTCATCCTGGAAATCCAGCCCTGGATTACTCTTGCCAACAGTTGCTACTTCGGACTGAGTAGGCAATTGAAAAGCAAAGTCCTCTCTCGACAACCAAAAGCCAAGCTTATATGTCACTCATAATTCTCGTCTTGCTTTATGGTGCAGAGGCCTGGACTATGACAACAACTAATGAGTCGAAGTTGCGAGCTTTCTAGAGAAAAGTTCCGCGAAATATTTATGGTCTTTTGCGCGTTGGCCAAGTCGAATATCGCATTCGATGGAACGATGAGCTGTATGAGATATACGACGACATTAACATAGTTCAGCGAATTAAGAGACAGCGGCTATGCTGGCTAGGTCATGATGTCCGAAATGACGAAAACAATCCAGCTCTAAAAGTATTCGACACAGTACCCACCGGGGGATGAAAACCTCTACTCCGTTGAAAGGACCAGGGGGAGAAGGACCTGGCGTCGCTTGGAATATCCAATTGACGCCAAATAGCGAAAAGAAGAAATGGCTGGCACGCGGTTGTTAACTCGGCTGTAATCGCGTAACCGGTGTTTACGCTAATTAAGAAGAAGAAGAACTTACTTCAGTGCGCTTAGTCAAGTGAAACTTTTCAATGCGTGCCTTTAAGTGTTATTTTTGCTGCACGAGCGAAAGTGAAAACCTTCATCTGCGCGATGCCAGCTTTTATCGAATGTTTTTTCTCCACTAAACAATATTATTGCTTTCGCTAGAACCCTCTAGTTCTTAGCAGTTAGAATTAAGGTTTTTGAATTTTTAGAAAACCCGTTACAATGGTTTGGTTGAGATACTTTTAGACAACGATTACCACCCAGCATTTTTATACGCCTTTTTACAGCCGTTTCACTAGGTCAAAAACTCCATAGTTTAGGTTAAGTTAGGTTTGATGTCTAATCCACATATCGCACTTGGAACACTATATGCCGTGTTTTGTGATTCCATAAAAATAGAACTCCTGCATTTCAAACATATAAGTCAGTAAGGCGATTAATTTATATTCCTATGAGTCCGGTGGTATATCTGAGAGTATGTGCTTCTAGTTCTTACATAAGCCTTGATCTCGCAAACGCGGGACGATCAAGAGTGAAGTGCTGAGATGATTTCACATCGCCTTTTCGCATGCAGCTCGGTTCTAGGTATGCTTATCGTAATTTGGTTTTGAATTAAGTTTTGCTGTTTGGCAGCGAAGTTCCTGAATCTACACAGATTTTCGAAAACTTATAGAACTGATTTTAAATTTGGTTCCCAAAATTGCCTTCCCTTCCAGAAGAGGATGGGAAAGGGGCGAGACAAACAAGAGCGCAGGGATAAGCCTCTATACAAATGGGTCCAAATTAGATAAACCAGTGGGAGGTAGTGCCTTTGCAACAAAACTACATAACAAAATCACGTCTTGTCTTTACTAGATTATTGCAGTGTCTTCCAAGTCGAATTAAAAGACATTTGATGTTAAAGCGCCAAAGCGCACTGCGGCCGGGTGCCGGAAGGCGACGGCCTTACCCCACCGGCTGGGACTCACATAAAAACACAACAAATGTTGTTACCTGCAGACTTGGAATACCATAAAATGACCATTCTAGAACCTCTCAGGAAGTAAAAGAGGAGGAGACTATAAACCATCTTCTATGCGAAGGTAAAGTTTAGGTTTCTTGATGATATTTCGGAGGTTGCACAGATAAACTTTTCGTACTAATGAAGGAAGACAATAGAGTTAGGGTTTTTAACTCCCTAGTGGTTCCACAATGGGCCTCCTAAATCCCTAGGCGCGTCGAAAGACAGCCGTTCTATTTATTACCAACCCAGGCAAACCCATGCGCTAATTTTAACACACGAAACCCGTGGAGAGTCAATTCGATGCCGTTCGTAGCAACTCGGATTGTCGTATGCAACGACTTGGTGCCTTTTACGTCGAAATTTTAAATTGAAAGCGTACAAACTACAGCTTGTGCAAGAACTGAAGCCGGTCGACCTCTCCAAGCGACATCGCTTCGCTCTATGGCCTCTTGAAAATTTCCAAGAAGATTCAACGTTTGTATGCAAATGTGACATACGTAATTATGCAGGCGGGAAAAGCTCTCCTGAAGCAGTTTATAGAAAGTCGATAAAAAGACATTACATAATTTTTCATTACAAGGTGTTCAGGCGCTAAAATTTGATGTGTTTCTTAAAAATGGGGTTTAAAGATAAATAAAGTGCATTTTACATCCCGCATGCGAATCTGCATGTGTTGGTTGGCATTTTTGTGTGCGTATGTTTGTAAGTATGTATGCGTCAGTGCCACCATCAAAATTCCATGAAAATTCATTTTGCGTGTGCATCGAAGACCGCAGAAATTTCCAGTCTTTGGCCATGCGATTTTTACTTTTTTTTCACTTTGTGCGAATGCGAGTGAAATTACATTAACGATAAAAAGGGATTTTCCTGGCTGGCTTAACAAAAGCTGGTAGCAACAACAACGGAAAATTACAGCTTATGCATGAAAAACGTGTGTCTGTTTGTGAGGTTAGTGGTATGCGCTACAAACTTATAATTATTTCGACACAAATTGCTGCATTTTGCATACTGGATGTAACATGGCGTTGGCAACACAAAGTCTATGCAGCAATGGCAATAGCATTTTTTAGAAGGACCCCAAAATAGTAAGCAAAGCATTTTTTTCCGTGCAGCGGACTACACGATTTGTTGTTATTGTTTGCGTTCCATGTTTATTCCGAAATAAAATATTTATGTATCAATTATTTTTTGAGGAGGTTACACCCGTAAACCGTCCAGTTAGAACACTACAATTACGGGGAGATTGGCTTTGCTAAAGAATCCAGTAGTTCGGCGGTTCTCTTACAGTTCGTTCTGTGCCACGAGACCCAGAATGTATCTGGCCAATACGATCGATCCCGGGGATGTGGGGGCATTACAGGAGGTGTCGAGTGAGCAGAAAAAGTGTTTGTAAAAATTGCTTCTAGCAGCAACTCTCCGGATTTCGCCAACCATGTTTCTAGAAAAAGTTTATTTAATTTAATTATTCTTCACAGCTAAATTTAAATAAGGGACTAACTTTAACTCTAGCCCCTTAGCGGTCAAGTAAGTTTATTTATTACCATACCAGGAAAATTTGTTAAAATTTAGCACTAGAAATCGAAAGTTTTCATTATGTCGATTCTAGCCCAATGGATAGAGTATGTCCACGACTGGTCTCTCTTTGCGATTCAGAGAATTAATATTAAAGCGTACATACTATCCAGTATGTAGAAGTGGCTGATTCTCCATTAACTCGCTTGATAACTTCTTTAATTCCAAAGATTAAATGAAATGTGACAACGATAAATTAGCAAAACTCATCCGAGCTTTATAGAAACGTGATTGAAATGACATTACTAATTTTTCAGATTCATGTTCGGTTAAAATTTGATGTGCTCAAAAGCGTTTAAGGAATAGTGCCATTTGGTAAGAGTCGCATGTTTGGTGCATACTTTTTGTGCGATTTTGAGCCGGTAGCGATAGCCCAGAATTTCCTTCGGAAATCATTTTGCTTCCGAAGCTCGCAGAAATTTAGTTTGCCATGGATTTTTACTTTTTTGTAGACGTGGAATCGAGAAATTGACATTAGACGATAAAAGGGATTCCGGATGGCTTAAGCAAGCGTCAACAAAACGAAATTACGCTTATGCTGAAAAACGTGGTCTGTTTGAAGGGTGGATGCGTACAAACAATTTTTCAAAGTTATTTGAACAAATTGCTGCATTTTGCATACTGGTGTAACATGCTGTCAACACAAAGCTTCAGTTCATGGCAAGCATTTTAGAGGTCAAATAGCAAAGCATTTTTTGCACGATACGATTGGTATTGTTGCGTCCTAATTTCATTCCGAATAAATCTTTAATACATATATTGTCGAGGTATTCACCCGTCAAACCCCAGACCTAAATTACGGGGATTGGTTTGCTAGGATCAGTAGTTCGTTGGACCTACAGCGCTTCTGGTCTCTCCACAATATGGCCAATAGTTCATGCTGATTCGCTAAAGAGGTTCAACAGAAATGGTGTAAACATTGCTTTAGAGTAATCCCGAATTTCGAACCAACATGATTTTAGTGTCATAAAAATTACAATATATACACACTTGTATCTGTTTAAGTATTAGTATAAATATAAAGAAAATATTTTAAAATTTGATTAGAAATACGAAAGTTTTTTTTCGACTACCCAATGTATATAGTATGTCACGCACGGTCTCTCTTGTGGATTGCAGGAACTATCATTAGCGGTCAGTGTCTATGCCAGTAAGTAGGAAGAAGAAGATATGCGAAAATAGTTTTGCTAATATATTATTGTCTATTGCTTTTACGTATCTTCTTCTTTATTGGCGTAGACACCGATTACGCTATTATAGCCGAGTTAACAACAGCGCGCCAGTTGTTTCTTCTTTTCGTTACGTGGCGCCAATTGGATATTCCAAGCGAAGCCAAGTCCTTCTCTACTTGGTCCTTAATGTATAATTATATATTAAATGTCATGTACCAACAGAACAAATGTTAAAATTAACCAGTGTTAGGTAACAATGAAAATTTGTTGTAAAAATAGCATTATTAAAAAAAATATTTAAGTAAATATTTATTCGATTTCGTGAAGACAACAAATTTAAAATTTCGTGAAGATATCTCATCTAATAGAGTTTTCGATATCATAACTTGATTCCGATCGTTCAGTTTGAATGACAACTGTTGCGTCAAGTGACTTGGTACGAAGATACAAGGTCTGTCGCAAAAGAAACAGGACTGTTAAAAAAAAAAACAAAAAAAATTAATAATTTTCAAAAGTTATATTTTTTAATTCAAAGTACTTAGATTATGGAAAGAGCACTTCGTAGGTTAAACCTATGGGCTAAAAGCAATGGTCTAGGAGTTACCCGGAACAAAACAGAACTAATGCTATTCACGGGCAGAACCAAAATACCTCAGGTTCAACTTCCGGATACTAAACGGCACATCACTCACCCTATCCCCAACAGCTAAATACTTGGGGGTGGTGATTGACACCAAACTGTCCTGGAAAATAAATAGAAAAAAGAATAAACAAAGCATACATGGCCTACTATACTTGTAAGAAAATTGTCAACAAGAATTGGGGCCTCAAACCAAGTATAATCATGTGGATGTACACGGCGGTCATAAGACCCATACTTACATATGAACCTCTGGTATGGTGGCCAGCGCTAAACAAACAATACAACATTAGAAAATTAAATGGAATACAAAGAGCAGCATGTGCGGGTGTTACGGGCGCAATCAGGTCATGTCCGACTGATGCTCTATGTGATCCTGCATCAACTACCAATGGACATTTTTATTCAAAAAACAGCTGCTATTGCGGCGATAAGAATAAAAGAATTGGGAGGCTGGAATCAGCAGAACTACGGACATAGTGTAATTCTAAACAAGCTCACTATTAATAAATCTGACTACATTCTCCCAAAGCTGGATTTCAATAGGCACTTCCAGGTGAAGATACCATCTAGACGAAAATTGGAGAAGGGGCCCTCAATAGCAGAGGAGGATACCACCTCAGTCTATACCGACGGGTCCAAAATGGACTGCGGAGTGGGCACGGGGGTATTCTCCGCTGATCTGGGCATATCTCTCTCTATACGTCTACCGAACTCGGCTAGCATCTTCCAAGCAGAAGTACTAGGCATAGAAAAAGCCTGCGAAGTTCTATTAGAAAACCACGGGAATATACATAAAGCAACTACATATATTTACGGATAGCCAGGCGGCCCTCCTGGCATTGTCTTCACCCTTGACAAATTCCAGTATAGTTCAAAACTGCGAGAGAGCACTAAACTCAATAAAAGACAAGCTCCAACTAAACTTGATCCGGGTTCCCGGCCACAGGAACATTTTCGGTAACGAAAAAGCAGATGAGTTGGCAAAGGCGGGAGCTTTCCTCAACGAATCCGAGGCGGTGCTAATACCGAGCCCGCTAGGATCGATCAAAGGAGAGATCAATAGACAATTTCAACAAGTTGCAAATAACAGATGGAAAAACATTACATATGACAGGAAAAGAACCAACCACTTATTAAATAGGTCAAGAAGAAGTATTTACAGAATAACAGCTACCACAACGGGGCACTGGCCATTTGGGGAACATGCGTCCAAAATGGGTATGCCCCACAACGACATCTGCCGTGGCTGCGGAGTACCAGGGAATAAGGAAACAATCTTCCACTTTCTCTGCGAATGCCCAGCTCTAGCACAGATCCGACACAAAGCACTCGGAATCCACCAAGCACCAAATCTTGAATGGATTTCCACCAAAAGCATATCGGACATAAGTAGTTTCATTGAAATCTCAAAATGGTTTGAGAGAGTAGGTGAAACTTAATAGCAGACACAGGAGGTTTCTACGAATAGTGTACCAAAATGGCACATCAGTGCTAATTGAGCTCGATAGGGCTGCACTCCTACCTACCTACTTAGTTTCCTTGTGCTTCGATACAGCGTTTAGCCCGGTCAATTAGCATTTCAAATGAGTGTTAAGGTCATTTTTCGGAACGCTCTTGATAATGTCGGTCGTCGCATTTTGGATAGCTGAAATGTCCTGAAACCAGTGTCCTTTCATTGGCAAATGAAGTTTTCCAAATAGGTAAAAATCACAGGGTGTCAGATCAGGTGAGTAGGGTGAGTGATTAATTTTTAATATGGAGTTTTTTGCCAAAAAATCAGTGACAAGCTTCGACCGATGACACGGCGCATTATCATGCAAAAGGCGCCAGGACCCTGCTTCACGGTATTGTGGTCGAGCACGACGAATCCGTGACAAAATACGCTTCATAACACCAAGGTTTAATCGTTTGGCCAGGTGGGACGAACTCTCGTTGTACAGTATCCTCGGAATCGTCAAAACAAATCAGCATTGTCTTTATTTTTGACTTCTGAAGACGACTTTTTTTCGGTGACTTCTGATCGTCACAGAGGTCATCCCGACCTTCTTGGAATCGCTTAAACCACTCACGCACATCGCTACGGGATATACATTGATCACCATACACTTTTTTCATCATTTGAAATGTTTCAGTAAACGTTTTCCTAAGTTTAAAACAAAATTTAAAATTTGCTCTTTGTTCAAAATGCATTTTACGACCGATGACCAAAAGCTGCTGTCACTTTTTGATCCATAACATCGATTGTGGTTATCCAATTGTCTTAAAATTTGTACGAAATGTCAACAAGAAATCATACTTTTTATTTCATATACCCACAAATAGATGTCGCCACTAGAAACAGTAATATTTAAAAAGTTCTGTTTCTTTTGCGACAAACCTTGTAAAACGAAAAAACGTTAAGTCAAAATTAAGTACATTTTTGAAATATTATGTAAGTATATATATTGAATTATAAAGTGTTCTTTTTATTGTGTAAAAATAATTACCCTAATAATATTAAACATACTTATCTTAATCTATTTTTATAAGTTAACAAAATGAATTACACATCTCTTTTTTGTACATAGCTGTATACTTAAATTCCAAAAGGTTTAACCAGTTAGCTTAAGTTTTAGGATAAGTGAAATATGAGCAAGAATAAAGAATTGAATTGTAATTAGATCGCAATCAGAAATGCACACGTTTCTTTTCTCGCTATTTCGTCCTCGAAATTTTCGAAAAAGTTAAATATTCTCGGTACAATTGATTGATTTCTAAGTGAAATGTTTAAAATATTAAAAAAATATTCTAGAAATAAAATTTTGGGCATTTTTTTTGAATTTTAGCTTAAAAAAAACAACCGAAGTTAACGTTTTTTCCTTTTTTATGGTGTTTTTATTGATATCTTAAGAATACAGAAAAAAAATATACAAAAAAATGGAGAGACAGGTGTAAAAAAAAAATGGCGCATCCTGGTTACATTGATCCTGACCCTCTGGGTGGTCTGAAAAAAAATCAAAAGAAATTCTTAATCAGTAAGAATGCTGTTATTATCCCTACCTCAGAGAACACAAAATTTTTTTTTTTTTTGTAAAATGGCGATTGCCTGAAAATAAAAATAGTTTTTTACGCTTTCTTTTGAAATTCCTGATTTTTTTTTTTTAAATATTAAAAACAAAAATTTTGACACGATGCACAAAATTTCAAGTAAATCGGTTGTATAGTTCTTGAGGGAATGCCGGTACCGTGTGGAAAAAAGTAGTTTCGAGAAAAACGCGTTTAAAAAAGTGAGTCTACCTACGTACCGAGCTAGGTACTGCGTCACGAAAGTAACTGTAGCTCTTAAAATAATTTTAATTTTTAAAAATCCTTCGGAGGATATATTCTTAAGGGTCTAAACTTTAAATATGTGAAAAAAAACGATTTTTTCAAAATTCTAGAGCAGAATACCCCCTTAAACAAACACGCATCTCAAAACAATTTTAATTCTTAAAAACGCTTCAGAAATTTCAGGCGTAATTCAAAAATTTAGTTTAAGAGTAACATACAAAAAGGTGTATAAATAAGTGCACAAAACTCTTGTCGAAAACAATTGCCAAAGGTACCCTCTTCGGTTTTCGGATTTTCGGTATTCACGGTTTAGTGACAGTGATAAAAACAAAAACAAAAAATTATACAAAATAAAGTTACAATAAATTATAAAAAGGATTAAAAATCCTTACGTGTATACATATGCATATATGTATAATCAGTGCAGTTAAATCTGTAAAAGAAATTTATAGAAAAATAGGGAAGTGGGGGGAAAAAAAAATTTTTTTTTCCGTTTTTTCAAAAAAAAATTTTTTGGTTTGAAAAGGTTTGGGTTTCGCAAAAGGGTTTTTAAAAAAAAAACCCGGGTTTTTAAAGCCTTTTTAAAAAAAAACCCCGGTAAAAACCAAAGTACCTTTAAAAAAGACAAACTGTTTCCACTGCTATCCGTTGCTACCATAACACCGCTGCCGTCATCCCTTCGCTGTTGGTATTCTGCAGCTGCTGCCATAACTCTCTTGCTGCAGCTATAACACCACTGCTGCTATAACTTCGTAGTTTCCATCACATCGCTGCTGCTGTCGTCGCTCCACTGCTGCCATCCCGTCGCCGCTGCCATCACTTTGCTGCTGCTATCACTCCGTTGCTGCCGTTTTAGCCGCTGCTGCTTAAGTGGGAATGAGCTGCCGCTGCGACGTTCCCGGTAACAAGTGCAAATTATTGAAAGTGGCGCAAAAAAAAAAAACAAAAAATAAAATTGAAAACGCACACTTTCAGTTTTTGGCTCTCCACATTAAACGCTTATTTATACATACATCTTATATATAAAAAATGAATCGCAAAATGTGTTGGTAAGCGCATAACTGCAAAAGGCGCCAGGACCCTGCCTCACGGTATTGTGGTCGAGCACGACGAATCCGTGACAAAATACCTTCATAACACCAAGGTTTAATCGTTTGGCCAGGTGGGACGAATTCTCGTTGTACAGTATCCTCGGAATCGTCAAAACAAATCAGCATTGTCTTATTTTTGACTTCTGAAGACGACTTTTTTTCGGTGACTTCTGATCGTCACAGAGGTCATCCCGACCTTCTTGGAATCGCTTAAACCACTCACGCACATCGCTACGGGATATACATTGATCACCATACACTTTTTTCATCATTTGAAATGTTTCAGTAAACGTTTTCCCAAGTTTAAAACAAAATTTAAAATTTGCTCTTTGTTCAAAATGCATTTTACGACCGATGACCAAAAGCTGCTGTCACTTTTTGATCCATAACATCGATTGTAGTTATCCAATTGTCTTAAAATTTGTACGAAATGTCAACAAGAAATCATACTTTTTATTTCATATACCCACAAATAGATGTCGCCACTAGAAACAGTTATATTTAAAAAGTTCTGTTTCTTTTGCGACAAACCTTGTAAAACGAAAAAACGTTAAGTCAAATTTAAGTACATTTTTGAAATATTATGTAAGTATATATATTGCATTATAAAGTGTTCTTTATTGTGTAAAAATACTTACCCTAATAATATTAAACATACTTATCTTAATCTATTTTATAAGTTAACAAATGAATTACACATCTCTTTTTTGTACATAGCTGTTACTTAAATTCCAAAAGGTTTAACCAGTTAGCTAAGTTTTAGGATAAGTGAAATATGAGCAAGAATAAAGAATTGAATGGTAATTCAGTCGCAATCAGAAATGCACACGTTTCTTTTCTCGCTATTTCGTCCTCGAAATTTCGAAAAAGTTAAGTATTCTTGGTACAATTGAGTGAAAATTTTAAGTGAAATGTTTAAAAATATTAAAAAAATATTCTTAGAAATCAAATTTTGGGCAGTTTTTGAATTTTAATTAAAAAAAACAACCAAAAAATATTTTACTATCCATTTTTTATGGTGTTTTTATTGATATCTTAAGAATACAGAAAAAAAATATACAAAAAAATGGAGAGACAGGTGAAAAAAAAAATGGCGCATCCTGGTTACATTGATCCTGACCCTTCGGGTGGTCTGAAAAAAAATCAAAAGAAATTCTTAATCAGTAAGAATGCTGTTATTATCCCTACCTCAGAGAACACGAAATTTTTTTTTTTTGTAAAATGGCGATTGCCTGAAAATAAAAATAGCTTTTTACGCTTTCCTTTGAAATTCCTGAATTTTTTTTTAAATATTAAAAACAAAATTTTGACACGATGCACATAATTTCAAGTAAATCGGTTGTATAGTTCTTGAGGGAATGCCGGTACCGTGTGGAAAAAGTAGTTTCGAGAAAAACGCGTTAAAAAAGTGAGTCTACCTTCGTACCGGGCTAGGTACTGCGTCACGAAAGTAACTGTAGCTCTTAAAAAATTCTAATTTTTAAAATCCTTCGGAGGATATATTCTTAAGGGCTAAACTTTAAATATGTGAAAAAAAACGATTTTTTCAAAATTCTAGAGCAGAATACCCTTAAACAACACGCATCTCAAAACAATTTTAATTCTTAAAAACGCTTCAGAAATTTCAGGCGTAATTCAAAAATTTAGTTTAAGAGTAACATACAAAAAGTGTATAAATAATGCACAAGACTCTTTCGCAAACAATTGCCAAAGGAACCCTCTTGGTTTCGGATTTTCGGTATTCACGGTTTAGTGACAGTGATAAAAACAAAAACAAAAAATTATACAAAATAAAGTTACAATAAATTATAAAAAGGATTAAAAATCCTTACGTGTATACATATGCATATATGTATAATCAGTGCAGTTAAATCTGTAAAAGAAATTTATAGAAAAATACGTGAAGTGGAGTGCGAAATACATAAATATAACACTTACCCGTATATTTACATCAGCCTAAAAGAGCAAAAAAAAAAAAGGGAAGTATTGTGGAGTATGTGCATATAATAATATAAATATGCTTAGAGTAAAGAGAAAAATTTGATCAACAAATAGCCAAAGATGGTAAAAAAGTTGGTAACTTAATAAGTACAGTGGGAAAGGTGATTTATGTATGCGGGACAGTGGTGGGCGCAAATAAAAACACAAAACGTTTTTGCTACCCCAAAAATTACGTTACAGTTTCTAAAAAACCGTTTTCTAAACTGTTTGAAGTGTCGCAAGATTAAAAAACCGGTAAAGCCTAAAAACCGGTGAAAACCAAAGTACCTTTAAAAAAGACAAACCGTTTCCACTGCTATCCTTGCTACCATAACACCGCTGCCATCATCCCTTCGCTGTTGGTATTCTGCAGCTGCTGCCATAACTCTCTTGCTGCAGGTATAACTCCACTGCTGCTATAACTTCGTAGTTTCCATCACATCGCTGCTGCTGTTGTCGCTCCACTGCTGCCATCCCGTCGCCGCTGCCATCACTTTGCTGCTGCTATCACTCCGTTGCTGCCGTCAAGCCGCTGCTGCTTAATGGGAATGAGCTGCCGCTGCGACGTTCCCGGTAACAAGTGCAAATTATTGAAAGTGGCGCAAAAAAAAAAAAATAAATAAATTGAAAACGCACACTTTCAGTTTTTGGCTCTCCACATTAAACGCTTATTTATACATACATATAATATATTGTACATCATTATACATTATACACTTATTACATATTGAAGTGATTGTGACGGGATTTTGGGATTGCGGATTCGTTTACATTAAGGTGCGACCTTTTCGAAGACCGCATAAGTTAAAAATTTTAATTCGGTCAGTTTTTCACATGTTATCTCGTGTGTTCGCAAATTTAATTATTGGACAATATTTTTTCCCGTTAAGTTTTCCAAGTGCGCTATTGCTCATGTTTAGTTATTTCTTTCGTTTGGCTTTCGTTCAATTGGGAATCGATATTTTTCTTTTCATTCTCGTCAAGCGATTTCCAACTTTTCCGGATTTATTCCGTTGTATATTTATTGTGAATTTTAATTTAAAAAATCAAAATGAGCAAATCAAAGCCAACTATCGCAAACCTCTCCAAGTAAGGAGCCTAGAGACTTAAAGTCATTAAAGCGTCAAAGGACGGTGGCGCAAAATAGTATTTTGCGAATAAAGACGGGCCTTTAAAAAAGCCATGTTGTTAGATCCAACCGAATTGGAATCTCGGCTCTACATACTAAATTCACATAGTGAAAAGCTAATGAAATGCCAATCTAAAATTTAAGAGATTGATGAAGAAGACATGGCCCGAGGGCAGTTAGAGGATATAATTGTTGAATAAAAAAATATAGAACGTCAATTGCCGAGGTCTTTCGTAGCTTCCTACAGCTCAAGGCTCAATAAAATGAATTTGCCGAAATTCAAGGGACAGTATTCAGAATTTAAAAATTTTGTGAGTTTGTTTGAGAGCTTGGTTCAAAATGATCCAAATATCCCAGATATAGATCCTTTGGTGTTGGTCGCCTTGTCATGACTAAAGTGCGCATCCCAAAGGAAACGCACTCCACTCTTGCAAACTAAGAGGGACACCGTATAATTCCCACAATGGTGATATGGGTGAATAAACCCTATTTTCTTCTTCTTCTTTACTGGCGTAGACACCGCTTACGCGATTATAGCCGAGTCAACAACAGCGCGCCAGTCGTTTCTTCTCTTCGCTACGTGGCGCCAATTGGATATTCCAAGCGAGGCCAGGTCCTTCTCCACTTGGTTCTTCCAACGGAGTGGAGGTCTTCCTCTTCCTCTGCTTCCCGCGGCGGGTACTGCGTCGAATACTTTCAGAGCTGGAGTGTTTTCATCCATCCGGACAACCTGACCTAGCCAGCGTAGCCGCTGTGTTTTAATTCGCTGAACTATGTCAATGTCGTCGTATATCTCGTACAGCTCATCGTTCCATCGAATGCGATTTTCGCCGTGGCCAACGCGCAAAGGACCATAAATCTTCGCAAAACCTTTCTCTCGAAAACTCGCAACGTCGACTCATCCTTTGTTGACATCGTCCAAGCCTCTGCACCATATAGCAGGACGGGAATTATGAGTGACTTATAGAGTTTGGTTTTTGTTTGTCGAGAGAGGACTTTGCTTCTCAATTGCCTACTTAGTCCGAAGTAGCACCTGTTGGCAAGAGTTATCCTGCGTTGGATTTCTAGGCTGACATTGTTGGTGTTGTTTACGCTGGTTCCAAGATAGACGAAATTATCTACAGCTTCAAAGTTATGACTGTCAACAGTGACGTGAGTGCCAAGTCGCGAGTGCGACGACTGTTTGTTTGCTGACAGGAGATATTTCGTCTTGTCCTCGTTCACTGCCAGACCCATTTCTTTTGCTTATTTGTCCAATCTGGAGAAAGCAGAACTAACGGCGCGGGTGTTGAGGCCGATGATATCAATATCATCGGCATACGCCAGCAGTTGTACACTCTTATAGAAGATGGTACCTTCTCTGTTGAGTTCTGCAGCTCGAACTATTTTCTCCAGAAGCAGGTTGAAAAAGTCGCACGATAAGGAATCGCCTTGTCTGAAACCTCGTTTGGTATCGAACGGCTCGGAGAGGTCCTTCCCGATTCTGACGGAACTTTTCGTGTTGCTCGACGTCAGCTTACAAAGCCGTATTAGTTTTGCGGGGATACCAAATTCAGACATCGCGGCATAAAGGTAGTTCCTTTTCTTGCTGTCGAAAGCAGCTTTGAAACCGACGAAGAGGTGGTGTGTGTCGATTCTCCTTTCATGGGTCTTTTCCAAGATTTGGCGCATCGTGAATATCTGGTCGGTTGTTGATTTACCAGGTCTAAAGCCACACTGATAAGGTCCAATCAGTTTGTTGACGGTGGGCTTTAATCTTTCACACAATACGCTCGACAGAACCTTGTATGCGATGTTGAGGAGGCTAATCCCACGGTAGTTGGCGCAGATTGTGGGGTCTCCTTTTTTATGGATTGGGCATAGCACACTTAAATTCCAATCGTTGGGCATACTTTCGTCCGACCATATTTTGCAAAGAAGCTGATGCATGTACTTTATCAGCTCTTCGCCGCCCTGTTTGTATAGCTCGGCCGGCAATCCATCGGCCCGTGCCGCTTTGTTGTTTTTCAGGCGGGCAAACCCTATTTTACGCTCATCTATTAATATGGAAGTATGAGGATATCCGCACCAGCACCACCCTAAGTATAAATGTCTTCTCTATGCATACCGCCTCTGCGGACTAGTGACCAACCCTTTCCGGCTTACTCGTGGGGCCAAATATGAACGAAACTAACAATACAATAACTATTACAACAACAACAAACAAATTGACGACAACACCCACGACTAAAAGAAATGACATGACTGAAATTCGCCATGAGCACCAACCAAAGTGTACTGGCGCTAAAGTAAAGAACAAGAAAAAGCACAAGAAATCACAGAATCAGCTGAGGAAATACCGGTACCAGAGGGCAGTCCTCATACTGGGAAAGATAGCCAAAGCTCACGAAGCCGGTATCCCAGTTGATGAAGCAGTAACAATGCACCTCAAATCTATTGTAGAAGAATATGAAATCTTCCTGAAAAGGAAGCAATCAAAACCTCCACCCGAGCAATTCACAAAAAAGGAATCACTATGTTACAGAACTACCAGAAACTTTACCCAAAAGACCTAGGCGGGGTGAAGGTGAACATAGCAGTACGACAACGGCAAAGCATTTCTGCGATGTAGCCAGGGACAGCCTACAAGTGGCCATCATATACGGAAATTCCTCCTCCCCGAGCACAATTCAGGAAAGATGGGTGAAGATCGACATCAGATTGTCGAGTATGGTGCTGAGCTTTGTACTCGATAATCCTGCGGGTCCTCACCCTGAGTTTGTCTCCTCTGAGACTCTCAGGAGTTGCAGTGTCATCAATTGCGCGGACCAGTCCTCGCTAGATTTGCTGACGGATAGTGTTGCCAGAATCAGCAACCCGCCAGGGACATACCGAAGAGACCTCGTGTTCGCATTTGGCTACATCCTCTAGAGGAGCCGGGCGAAAAACTCCTGATGAGCATCAAGCTGCAAAACAAAGCTATACCTGGTGTAGATGAGTAGCAGCTGATCAAGGAGGAAAAACCGAACAAAGCAAGCAGACCAATTCTGGTTTCCATTTGCGATGAGTTCATTGAGGCTCTTAAGAAGACTGACTACAAATCTTCTGCAAGGCCAGGCTAAAATCATCCAACGCGACCAAGCGGCTGACGAAAACGACACAGAAGAGGACGACGACGCCAGCCAGTTGTTGCAGAAGTGTGGGCATCAAAAAAACGCGATAACCTTAAATGCGTACAGATCAACCTGCAGCACTCGAAGAGTGCTACAGCGAATCTGACAACCCACATAAACGAGAGGGGCCCTGGGTTAATGAAGACACCATTTAAAGGATAAACAGCAGCAACTATAATCTTTTTTACTCACGAAATATAAATGCATTTCTTTGTCCTAATTACAGTACAGCCGATAACACAGTGGTAAAGGTGGAAAGAAAAAGCCCTTCTTCTCGGTCTCGGCCAACTTGGCCCCGCTCACCAGACTAGTAGAGGAGAACAGGAAGGAAAATGTCCTAATAGAGTGTGATGCAAACGCAAGGCACACCGTATGGGGTAGCTCCAGTATAAATATCAGAGGTGAGTCACTCTTGCAGTATATTCTGATTAAAAATCTAAATATTTGCAACAAGGGCGATAAGCCAACTTTTATTTTCCCAAGCTCGGATAGGTTTCCGCGGTGAGAGGAAGTGCTTGACCTCACGCTCTCAACAGACACAGACAGTCTCGTTGTGTTTAACAGGAGGGTATCCGATGAGTCTTCCATGTCGGATCACTCCTGGATACTCTTCAGCATACGGGAGAAGTACAGTGCTCATCTCACATACCGGAACCCTAGAAGAACGGCATGGGGAAAATTTGCCAGTATAGCAACAAAATGCCTTGAAAAGGGAGGCAATAATAGTATCAAGAACTGGATTCAGAAGTAGAGAAGTTGGAAAAAATCTTAACCACAACTTACAATAAATCTACTCCGCTAACAGTTTTGAAAAAAGACAGTATCTTCCTTGGTGAAACAGTGAACTCATGAATTTAAGAACACAACTAAGAAAAAATTTTAAATGAGAGTTTAAGAACCAAAATCTTTACTTTTACAACCGTACTTTTCCGGGTGTCAGCAAACTCCTTCAACGAGGGTTCAACCAGAACCATCGATAAACGCAGATGATTACCGATGTCAAATAGTAGACAAAAGCAAAGTCTTCTTCTTCTTCTTTAATGGCGTAGACACCGCATACGGGATTATACCTGAGTCAACAACAGCGCGCCAGTCGTTACTTCTCTTCGCTACGTGGCGCCAATTGGATATTCCAAGCAAAGCCAGGTCCTTCTCCACTTGGTCCTTCCAACGGAGTGGAGTTCTTCCTCTTCCTCTGCTTCCCGCGGCAAGTACTGCGTCGAATACTTTCAGAGCTGGATTGTTTTCGTCCGTTCGGACAACATGACCTAGCCAGCATAGCCGCTGTCTCTTGATTCGCTGAACTAGGACTATAAATCTTTCGCAGAACATTTCACTCGAAAACTCGAAATATTGACTCATCAGTTGTCGTCATCGTCCAAGCCTCTGCACCATTTAGCAGGACGGGAATTACGATTGACTTATGGAGTTTGGTTTTTGTTCGTCGAGAGGAACTTTGCTTCTCATTTTCCTACTCAGTCCGAAGTAGCACCTGTTGATAAGAGTTATCCTGCGATGGATTTCCAGGCTGACATTGTTAGCCATTGGTGTTAATACTGGTTAATAAATGGACGAAATTATCTACGACCTCCAAGTTATGACTGTCAACAGTGACGTGAGAGCCAAGTCGCGAGTACGACGCGATCAATCGACAGGAGATATTTCGTCTTGCCCACATTCACTGCCAGGCCATTTGTTTTGCTTCCTTGTCTAGTCTGGAGAAAGCAAAACTAACGGCGCGAGTGTTCAGGCCGATAATATTAATATCGTCGGCATACGCCATCAGCTGTACACTCTTATAAAAGATTGTACCTACTCGATTAAGTTCTGCAGCTCGAACTTTTTTCTCCAGAAGCAGGTTGAAGAAGTCGCTCTATAGGGAGTCACATTGTTTGAAACCTCGTTTGGTATCGAACGGCTCGGCGAGGTCCTTCCCGATTCTGATGGAGCTTTTGGTATTGCTCAACGTCAGTGTACACAGCCGCATTAGTTTTGTGGGGATACCAAACTCAGACATCGCGGCGTAAAGGCAGCTCCTTTTCGTGCTGTCGAAAGCAGCTTTGAAATCGACGAAGAGGTGGTGTGTGTCGATTCTCCTTTCATGGGTCTTTTCCAAGATTTGGCGCATGGTGAATATCTGGTTGCTGATTTGCCAGGTCTAAAGCCACACTGATAAGGTCCAATCAGTTTGTTGACGGTGGGCTTTAATCTTTCACACAATACGCTCGACAGAACCTTATATGCGATGTTGAGGAGGCTAATTGGCGCAGATTGTGGGTCTCCTGTTTTATGGATTGGGCATAGCACACTTAAATTCCACTCGTTGGGCATACTTTCGTCCGACCATATTTTACAAAGAAGCTGATGCATGCTCCTTACCAGTTCTTCGCCGCCGTGTTTGAATAGCTCGGCCGGCAATCTGGCGGCCCCTGCCGCTTTGTTGTTCTTCAGGCGGGCAATTGCTATTCGAACCTCTTCATGGTCGAGCAATGGAACATCTGCTCCATCGTCATCGATTGGGGAATCAGGTTCGCCTTCTCCTGGCGTTGTACGTTCGCTGTCATTCAGAAGGCTGGAGAAGTGTTCCCTCCATAATTTAAGTATGCTTTGGGCATCGGTCACTAGATCACCTTTGGGGGTTCTACAAGAGTATGCTCCGGTCTTGAAACCTTCTGTAAGCCGCCGCATTTTTTCGTAGAATTTTCGAGCATTACCCCTGTCTCAAGCTCTTCGTACTCACGCATTTCAGCCTATTTCTTTTTCTGTCTACAAATGCGTTTCGCTTCCCTCTTAAACTCTCGGTATCTATCCATCCCGCACGTGTTGTGGTCGATCGTAACGTTGCGAGGTAGGCAGCCTGTTTTCTCTCCGCTGCGACACGGCACTCCTCGTCGTACCAGCTGCTCTTTTGCGCTTTCCGAAAACCAATTATTTCGGTTGTAGCTGTACGTAAGGAGTTTGAAATGCCGTCCCACTGTTTCCTTATTCCGAGTTGTTGACGAGTGCTCTCATAGAGCAGGAGCGCAAGCCGAGTAGAAAATCGTTCGGCTGTCTGCTGTGATTGCAGCTTCTCGACGTCGAACCTTCCTTGTGTTTGTTGGCGTGCGTTTTTTTATGCACAGAGGCGGGTGCGAATCTTGGCTGCAACAAGATAGTAGGTCCGGGTTGATGTTAGGAGTCTAGAACACTGGAGACGTGTCTTCCGTCTATCACAACCGTCGATCTGGTTGGTGGGTTTTCGATCCGGAGACAGCCAGGTAGCTTGATGTATCTTCTTATGCTGGAATCTAGTACTACAAATAACCATATTTCGGGCCCCGGAGAAGTCGATCAGCCTCAACCCATTTGGGGATGATTTCTCGTGGAGGCTGAATTTACCGACCGTAGTGCCAAAGATACCTTCTTTGCCCACCCTGGCGTTGAAGTCGCCAAGCACGATTTTGACATCGTGGCGGGGGCATCTCTCATAAGTGCGCTCCAAGCACTCATAAAAGGCATCTTTGGTCACATTGTCCTTCTCTTCCGTCGGGGCATGGGCGCAAATCAGCGAGAGAAATAACAATAGTGATGTATATTTAACTAACATGGTGAAAGCGATACCGAAAGTAACTACATTTGAAGAGGATAAAAATATTATTATCTTCCTTATAGGAACCAGTTCTAATGTAATTTGGGTTCCTCGTCAAAGTCTTTATGACATAATGAAAAACTCTGGCTGTGATAAATTTAATGAAAAATTTGAATTTTTAGAAGAGCAATTGCAAAAGCGTATTGAGCCTTCTGATGAATTTATAAAAGGGTTTGATGACAGGATAAAAACCTTTATTAGTCAATTTAAAATTCGTTGGAGCAAATAGGCATGTAGAGCGTTTCCTTAGAATAAACCAAAGTTGGCTGGATTCTTCGATAGGTTTCACGCATTCACAAGGAATGAATCGTGGCCGCAAAGAACTTTCATTTGAAGAATCAAATGAGAAAACGAAGCAAAAAAAAAAGTAAATTTTTAAGAGATAGTGTGCCTTTGCCTTTATTAGCTTATGCTGCACAAATGAGTTTTAGAGCTTCAGGGCAAGTGGAAGCGTCAAAGCTAGTGAAAGAGGTTGCAAGTTCACCATCGAGAGCGAAAAAATTTCATAAAAGTATTGCCAAATCATCATTATCACAGCAAATGTCCAAAGAAGATGCTTTATTTGTTTTGGTGGAAGCAAAGTTATCTCGACAACAGTACAATGTTATAAGGCAATCTGCTCCAGATAGGTTTCCTTGCTATTCCATGTCCAATCAGCAAAAAAGGATTGTTATCCTAGACGTGGGAGCATGCATTTTTGCGAGATTTCAGCACAAGTAAGCTTGCAAGCCCGTTTAGACCATACCACTGAGCGTATAACTTTAGCCCAAAATAACGTAATTAAAACATTTAACGATGAGGAAATTACGAATTTATGCTTGTATACTAAGTGGGGATTCGATGGAAGCTCTGGACACAGCTCATATAAGCAAGCGTACCATAATCCGGGTGCAAATGATTCATCAGTTTTCATCACCTGTATTGTTCCAATCAGGTTGAATTGTGGAAGCAAAATTATGTGGCAAAATCCGCGCCCAGCTTCTACCAGGTTGTGCAGGCCTTTAAAAATTGAATTTTGAATTTTAAATAAAATTTGAAGCTTAAAAAAATTAAAAATTTAGAAAACCGATGTTCAGCATATTTTTGTTTTTTAAGAAATAGAAAAAAAACACAATCAAAAAACTCGAATTGCATTATTTTCTTACTTCTTTATGATTAATTAACTAAAAAATTAACTTTTCTATAACTAGAAGACTTGTGGGAATTAATCTCCATTTTGAGCACCATTTACCCAAATGCGCGCTGCTTGTAAAATCACACTGCCAACTACAAAGGTTGTCAAGTATATCAGACACTAGGTTACAATAAAGATCCCAACAAATCGACTGTGAGTAATACCAGACCTAAAGATGGTGTTCGCTCAAGTACTGAGCAAACAGTTTACAATAACAGCTTTAGTTACGCAGAAATTACAAAAAGACAACAAAACACTGCTGCACATAGCCACATCACTTTCGAGAAGCTAGTGACGCTAATTTCCCAACAAATTAAATTAACCTTAACGTTAATATCAATGATGTCTTCTCTTGTTTGAAGATTATGCAATTCAGCCTTAAGATGGCAATATGGAATGCCAATGGACTTAGTAACCATAGATTAGACGTCGAACATTTTATTGTAACTAACAATATAGATATTCTCATGAAATCACTTCAAAAACTCACTTCACTGACAAGTCTTTTTTTTTAAATAAAAGGTAACATTGTTATTATCACTTTGTGTGTTTGTGTCTAAGATTGCAAACCGGTTTGATGTGTTTGGAGTATTGTTCGGCTTTATGCAAGGCATACACGCTCCAATTATTGTACCAATTTCATCGAATTGTACAACTGATTGTTACGTATATGGGGCAGTTGTATGAGTTGTACCAACTGATTGGATGAACATCAAAATTTTCCGATATTTTGTCAAAAATGGTTGTGTTAGTTGGATCGTGTTTGGGTTGGTCGTGCGATTTCAAACGAATTTGCCATTTTATTTCGGCTGTCGAAGAGAACGCGTCATACATATATAATAAGTAAAGCAACAACTTCCGAACTCATGTTTAAGCATCGAAGTGAATATTCAAAATGAAGTTGGCCTCAAAATTGTGTTAATAGTTGTGTCGTATGTAGCGACAAGGACAATTTCTAGCCCAACTCAATCAACCAACTAATTGGTGCGTGTATGCCTTCCATTAGTTGTTTTTTCATTACATTTGGGGATTCAAAAGTTTTACTTTTTTTCTTTGGGCAGGTACGAGTTTTGCCAGCCTCTGCTGTTATCACATACCGCGTTTACAAAGTCCTCACTAACCATTAAGTCGGGGTTTTGTTTTTGCGTTTTCGCTTTTTATTACACATGATAATATGTTTACAAAAATGCACGGACAAAACTGCAAATACACTTTTCTTGTTTATTTTTTGTGACCGCACACATGGAATTCACGATGGGAACTCGTTATGCAAAATTTGACAACAATTTCGGTCGCTCGATGCATGTATTTGTGTTTTTGTAGCAAAACTATTGTGTAGATGGTTGGTTGACTGTTTAGCTGTAGTTGTTGTTGCCATTATAACTATCACTATGTGTCGCATTTTTTACTGCTCCTTAACAAGTTTGTGGTGTGAACAGTGTGAGCGAGAGGTGTGCTTGAGACAATTTATAATGCAAATTGCTATTAACTTTATGACTTTTGCGTGTAGTCGTTTTAACGCAAATTTTATTTCACCACATGAGCACACACACGCACACAGTGCGACTATAACGGCACTCAAAAATGTTGCTCATTTAAGTTAAACCCTTGCAACCGCTTCACTTGCCACCATAATCGACAATGTTTGTTGTTTACAACTAATCGCTTGAATTATTATTCTGCCACAAGCTGAGTCCATTATTTAGTTAATTATTCAGTTGGTAACGCCATAGAAATGGGATTATTGCCAATGATTTTAATTAGCTAAATCGTAATCGTTATTTATGTACATACATATATACTTGTTTGTGTGCGCTTCAACGTAGCACAGTGAGACAAGGTTAAGGAAGAGGATTTTATAAAAGAAAAAATATATTTTATGAGTTTTGTGAAGACATCTCGTTAAGTAAAAGTGTTTTTCATACAAATACTTTACTTTAATCGGTCAGTTTGTATGGCAACTATATGTTATAGTATCGTGATCTGAACATCATGTCTGTAGCGGTGCCCTAGATAATAATCGGTACCAAATTTTGTGGAGATAACTTGTCTAATAAGAAAGCTTTCCGGTCAGTTGCATGGCAGCTTTATGGTAGTGATTCGATCTATACAATATATTCATTGATTATATCATTATCTTTCATAATAATCCGAATTTTGTGAATATATTTTACCAAATAAAAAATGTCAGATTGATATATTAAAAACTGAAGGACATATTGCCATATAGACGAACGTGGCTAAAACAATTCAGCTAGTCGTACACCCGATTCATGGTACAAAAATATACAAAAAAAAACAAAAAAAAAATACTTTCTGATCAAAGAAAGTACGAATTTTTTATAAAATTACTTTGTAACTAGCGTTACATAACGCAGCATTTCTCACGTAGTAACTCTCTATTTATAAGCTTCTGCTGCACGGCTTAACGGTGTCATAGCAATGGCTTGCCGAGAGCGTTTAATTTGCTCATTGAACCGTGCAGCATTGGTGTCGACTTATACATACATAGATGCACATAGAATAACTTTTTCGTAAATTCAGGGCATTGTACTCGTAATACACTGCGCATAATGGTAAAGTAATTATTACTTTTTAAATAAGTAGCATCTCATAATAAAATACTTACCCGCGTCTGCTGACATGTCTGCTAATTAGACAGTAATCTGTTAGCACCCCTACCAGAATTTTTACAACATTTCTCAGCCTCAGCTAATTTTATAGTAAATAATACATTCGTTGATTAAATATCTACAAATGTTAGGCAGGTAAATACCCTTTTTTTTTGGGTCTAATGGTAGGTTGGTCCTGTACTGTTCTGTGGTTTTTCGGCTTCAGCTCACCTTTGCCACGATATTTCTTTTTATGACATCCTGATAGTGGGAAGGTATTCTTTTAAAAGACGTTAATGCAACGCTGTTTTTCGAAAAAGTTTAATGATTTCAAAAAATGGTGCTTTCACTTTTCATAGGTCCAAATGATCTTTCGGTTTTCACTGATTTGTCCGATATTCCAACGATGCTAATAAGCTCTCTGGCAGGTAACCGTCGCTTCTCAAGCACAAATTGCTTTATTTTATTGACGTGTTGACCATCGGCTGATGTTGAGGGACATTCTTGACGAGGTTCGCAGTCAACGCGTTCCCGACCCTCATTGATTAATTTATACTTATACTATTTAAAAAAACTCGCGCGGCTTTCGTAATTAATGCCGAACGAATTTTCATTTGAAAATCTTCATTATTGAAATTTACATTTCGGTTGGTTCTTAAGAACTGACTACATTCATTAAAAACTATTTATGTTTATATGGTTCTTAAATTTTCAAATGCAGACTCAGCACAACGTCAGTTGAACTCATTCATATGTTTGTGAAATCAATTATGTCTACGAAATCGATCGTTGTACCAAAATTATTAAAATAAAAAAAAAAACGGAAGTATCAAATTACTATTGCAGTGATCAATAAATTTTGGCTGCAAGCAAACAATTGAATTTGTAAGTTTGGAAATTAATAAATTTGATCGCTCTTCAGTTTCATTGTGTAAACAACTGAAACTGTTTGTTTGTCATTTGAGTCAATTTATTGGAAGCGAGTTGAACGACTCATTGGAGTGGGAAGTGGACGTAACTCGCGCGACAAACTATTATCACCGAAGGCCTTTTCCAACATTCTGAACGTTTCAGCAGCAGAAGCGACACTTCTACAGAGTGATTTGAAGTGAGTAGACGGGTTTCTTTGTAGTACCTAAACATTTTGCGAAAACTCTAAATAATAATTAGTGAAAGTGCCATAGTTTAGGTAACGACTTAACGGGAGACTGGACTTTTCAATTTGGATACTGAACCTAGCAAAGAGATAAGTAAAATCTGATTTGTATTAAAAATTTTATTTTTACTAACATACTTGCCCCTTTTCGTGGTAAATTAAACAAAATAAAACTTAGATTACATTTTATTTTAATCTGCCGTTTTATTTTGTTCGATCAGCTGTTTCTCCTTTTTCGTTTCTCCTTCTTCGCTTTGCCTTTGGTTGACAGGTATTCCCAATTATTTTCTGGCAGAGATATGGCCTTTGAAAATAGTTTGGGAAGTACAGAACAGCAAAGCTGGTATTATTTTTTGTAAATTGGGTACAAAAATCTAGGAGATGGAAACTATGATGTCTGGTCAGAGGCATATTAATCAAGCTATTCGCGACCTTGTAAGCCGCATAACAAGCCTGTACGACAAGGCTGAAAACCCAGAGAATCCGCTGAAAAGAGCTATGGTAGGGAAAGCGTCGCAAGTATACCCTATCCCCAGAGAAAAGCATACGTCAAAGAGGACCAACCAAAAAAGCCAAAGCTTAAAAATGTAAACAAAACGACATTATTGACATTATGTTTGCAAATGTTTCGCTTAGCAGGCACATTAAGTGGGCAGTGTCAAGCATTTACACAAACAGCGATTACATGGCAATTATAACACAAATCTCGTACTCCCGAGAGCCCGAACTTCTTAGCAGAAACACTTCCTGAAAGAGAAGCTGGAAGTAACAGAAGTTCGACTCAGACTTGTTTGAGCTAGTCTGGAGTGCATCAAACACATCAGGTGACGACCTTGTCACTCAGCCAGAGAAACTCTGTGAGGAAGCAAACAGTGACCTTGAGAAAACATTCACACGTCGAAACATTGTTCCCGAGAAACGACCGGATTTCCTATGCTAAGCGGCGAAACGAAGCTGCGGTTTCACACCCGATAGTCACGGAGGAAGAGCTATAGGCCATAGCAAACAAAATCAAAAACACCAAAGCGCCTCTGTCGGATTGGATACACAACAGTGCTCTGAAGGAAGCTATAAGCTCAAGACCTCAACTATTCGCTAAAATGAACAACACGTGCATAAAAAAAGGGGTGTTCCCTGACGCGTAGAAAGTACAGCGATTGGTTCTGCTCTCAAAACCAAAGAAACCACCTGAAGAAACTTCTTCGTACTAACCACTGTGTATGCTCGACACAATAGGTAAAGTGTACGAATGCATTGTAAGAAACCGCTTGGAGTTAGCAATCATCAGAGAGGCAATACGGTTTTATAAAAAAGCGATCCACTATTGACGCACTACGAGAAGTCGTTGATACCGCGAAATGAGCAGTAAGTGGCAAAAGATGGAAAGGTGGCACAAAAAAGTACTGCGCATTCATTACCTTGGATGTCAAGAATGCCTTCAAAACGGCAAAATGGGTACACTTAATTAAAGTCCGGATAAAATACGCGCCCCTGAATACCTCACAAACATTATTTTGAGCTATTTTAAAAACAGAAGGCTATTTTTTGATACAGACGAAGGTACCAAGAGCTACTCTATCTTGAGTGGAGTACCTCAAGGGTCAGTTTTGGGCCAACTATTACGGAACCTCATGTATGACGGGGTGCTAAAAAGACACCAACCAACGGATGTGAAACTAATAGCATATGCGGACGATCTCATGGTGGTAGCATTGGCCAAACAATTAGCCGACCTAATAAACAAATGCAATGAGTGCTTAAATAGTCTACGCCATTGGTTCTCTTCTGTGAGTCTGGAACTGGCGGAGCAAAGAACTGAAGTTTTGCTCATAAGCACGAGGAAGGTAGAAGAACAAATAGAGCTAACCATAGGGGAGTGCGAGATTACTTCGCAGCCGCAGCTGAAGTATCTGGGAGTAATATTAGATTCTAAATTAAAATTTAAAGAACACCTGGAGTATTCCTCCAGTAAAGCGAAGAAAATTTACAATGTTCTATTGAGAATGATGATAAATAGCTGTGTGCGAACCAGCCGGCGATTCTTAATAGCGAGAGCAATGAGTTCCGTAATACTGTACGCAGCACTAATATGGATACAGGCAGTGAATATAAAAGCGTATGCTAAACAAATAATTGCAGTGCATAGGCTTTCTGCAATTCTAGTAATAAGTTCTTTCCGGACTATATCAACCGACGCTGCTGAAGTGTTAGCCAGAATGCCGCCCATTGACATCCATGGAGATGAACTCGAGCGTTTATATCATCTATCAGCGCCTAAAACAGTATCGGCAAAGACAGAGGAGAGGAACAAGAGCATTAAAATATAGCAGGAGCGGTGGAATTCCTTATCTAAAAGGCGTTAGACCCACCGTAAACCCAACCGTTTAAAAGATACTAATAGTTAAAGTTTGATTATTTTTGGGAAAATTTTTTATTTCTTATTCATTTTATGACTCAGTGAAAAAAATCATTATGGATGATGAAACTCATAGGTTTTTGGAGAGGCTTTCATAGAGGTGTCTAGGAACCTATTTTTTCGAGTACCAATCGAAAAAAAAATTTTTTTTTGAATCACCCTAATATACAAGTATATATATGTGTAATTTAAAAAATGTCTGCCATCTATGTAGTATATACATAAAAATGAAACCCGTTTTCCGTTGTCACGGCATCACGCGTGAATATCGGCACCGATTTCACTATTCTTTTTTTGTTGTATTTGTTATTATTGGGAGAAGGTTCTTATATAAGAAAAAATTACGAAAGTTGCCGGGAAACACCTAAAAACAGCCCTTTTCTTATTCCCATACAAACGTTTTATTTTGTACATATGTATGTATAAGTAAAATTAATGTTTATTTGTTAGAAACGCTAATGCCCGGTTTCACAGTCCATACTTATGTTGTGCTTAAGATAAAACAGGAAAATAGTGTTTTACAGTTCATACTTAGGTTATGCTTAAGCACTGAAAATGGGAGGCTTAAGCAATGATTAAATAAATAAATTTGAATTTTCAGTTATTTGTGAAAAAAAGAATAATAAGTTATAAAAAATTATATTTTGTGAAAAAAATATGGAATCGGATTGGGATTGCGATTTTGATAGTGACCCAGAATACGATGACCTCTGGAATGTTATAATAATGCGACGAACAAAAGAAATCAGGTCCCGGCCAAAATTCTTCAAACTATATGACGATAAAGATTTCCGCGACAGACTTCGGATTAGCAAAAGAACAGCCTGGAATGTACTCGATTGTATTCGACTACAAATTGAACACAAAACCAAGTGGTTCATCTAAATTGCCTTAAACGACTCAATTATGTATACATTTCTTTTAAAAATCATGCATTATCACCAGAACAAATGCTTTTGTTTACATTGAGGTTTTATGCTACGGGAAGTATGTTGAGGACAGTAGGAGATTTATTTGGAGTATCTAAAAGTACGGTATCAAGAGTTATAACAGTAGTGTCGCTCCACATAGCCCAATTAAATACCATCACATTTATATGCCAAAAACGGAAAGAGACCTGAAAAAGTCCCAGAGAGACTTTTTTAAATTAGCTAAATTTCCTCGAGTGATCGCAGCAATTGATTGCACTAATGTAAACATAATTTCTCCAGGTAAAGAAAGCCCAAAAAATACTTCACTCAAAAACTTTTTATATACTTTATATGTATACAGGTGGGGAAGATGCAGAGCTATTTCGTAATAGAAAAGGTATATTTTCCATCAACGTTCAGACGTTATGTGATAGTTATCTCCGCATCATAGACATCGTTGCACGGTGGCCTGGATCCACTCATGATGCTACTATTTTCCGTAACTCTCGGATTCATTGTCGATTAGAATCTGGAGAATTTGGTTCTGGAATAGTAGTTGCAGACAGTGGTTATGAAAATAACCACTTCGTAATTACACCACTAATGCATGTCAATACGAGTGCCGAAAATCTTTTTAACGAGTCTCATATAAGAACCCGGAATTGTATCGAGCGCTCATATGGAGTCTGGAAGCGTAGGTTTCCGGTATTATCACTGGGCTTGCGCTTGCGTCTAGCAAAACCCCAAAGCATTCTTGTTGCAACAGCAGTATTACACAACATCTGCTGCAATAATCGCGATATAATGGCTCCGCCACTTTCAAATGAAATTGAAGATGTTGTAAACAATATGATTAATATACCCAATAATCGCAATGCTGAAAGTCATACAATAAGTAATGTTACCAGAAAATGTTTAATAGATAATTACTTCAGTTTATTGTAGTTTAATAAATACGTTTATAATTTTACATATATGTATTTTTTATTTCACCCTTCCAGCTTCTTTTTCTTTCTTTCCAAATCAACTTGTAATATTTTCATTTCCAAATCATGTTTTTCTTTCATTAACTTCATTCTTTGCTCAGCTCCGCATACATTATTTTTATTTCCGCTCCATATTTTTCTTCCGTCCATTTTGCCTTCATATCTGCTAACTTCGACCAAGCATTTTTCGCAGATCTTTGGGGTTTTTCTTCAAATTTTAGTTTCGAATTTTTTGGTGTTCTTAACTTGCTGGGATCATATTTTTTCCAAAGCTGGTTTGATTCATCGTTTAATGTAAAGTTGTCGGATTATAAAATATATATTTAGTTGTAATGATTCTGGTATTTTTTTACTTTAACATTCTTTACCATTTATTCCTTCATAATTTTCCACTTCAGTCGAATTTTCCAAATGCACTATGCTTTCCAATGTCTCTTCCTCCAATATCACGGACTCTATTTTAGAGAATTGATAAAATCATTCATTTGAAATATCATGAAAATAAAATCAAGTGTATAAACTCACCATCAATATTTCCGGCAGTCACATCATTGTCATACACACTCTGCATGCCACTAACTTGCTTCTCATGCAACATAGTCAAAAATTTTTCATCAAACTCAGTTAACAATTTCTTTGGTGGTGGTCCTCCTCCAGTTATTTTTATATTTCTCCACCAGTTCCAATAGCTGCTCCGACTCGCTTGCGGTGAAATTCGGGGTCCGTTTCTGGGTTTCATTCATTTACGAAATAATTGTGCTTCCAAATTTATACGCTGTCTATAATTTTCCTTTCAAATTTATACGTTGTCTATAATAATTTAAATATTTCAATCATATGTTGTATGTGGATGACATTTGTAAAACATATGTTGCCCACAACGTTGCCATATATCATAATAAAATTTTATAGAATTTAAGCATTGACTGTGAAACGCAAACGACTACTCAGTCAGTGCTTAGCTAAGATTTTATTTAGGCACAACTTAAGTATGAACTATGAAACCGGGCATAAGGCTCGAGAACGGCTGAACCAATCTTTATGACATTTTCAGAAGTTGCTCGATGTAGATCTGGAAAGGTCCTTACTTTTCATGAGAAAAAGTCGAAAAATTGGAAATTACCAAAAAGTAACTTTTTTCCATACCATTTTTTTCTTTTGTTTTTCAATATTTTGATTTGTAAATTATTTGAATCGTTCAATTTCGGTCGCTTGCTTTTTTATTCCGGCTATTTAAAGGAAAAATTATTTGAAATTATTCAGTGAAAACTTTAGGTGTGTTTCAGACGAAGTGATCAATAACAGATTGAAATTTGTTACGAAGCCAATAAGAGGTAGCGCTAATATCGGTCAGCGTTCTTTTTGGCATCAACGCATGGTACACCAAGGTACATGAACGAGTACTCCCAGGATGCGATGGCATACGTGTGGAACTATGGATGGCGGGCAATCAGCAAGCGATAGTCACGATGTCACAGCACGAATTTTCAAACAACAGCTTCTATGTTTGATGGACTTTATCTTGAAGCAACGTATGTATGTATATATGGTACTCTGTTGAGTTGCTAACAAGAGGTTTGCCGCACGCACACGTTCTTCTTTGGATGGTGGATGGTGGTTACACCAGATCAACTTTATGATTATAACAAGTAATAAAAACCAATATATTTCATGGACCTTGCGGACACCCCAATCCCACTTCGTTTTGTTTGTCTGACAATAAATGCACGAAACACTATACACGTGCTTTTCCTTCGGAAACGCAAACTGAAAATGATGGATATCCACTCTATCGTCGTAGCTCGCCAGCCAAAAATAATATTTATCATTCAAGTTAGAGGAGTAAATATGGTTCACATTCAAAACTGATGTCAATGTTGAATGTTGCAGTTTGGTGATACGAAAAAAATTACATTACCGAATCGATCTTGACAATGACAATGAGATGAAGTCGTGAATTATCCAGTGGAATTTCTAAATTTTTTGGAGAGGCTTAGTATGCCGCAGCATCATTTGCGTCTCAAAGTTGGATCTGTCATTATTACATATGTTTCGCAAACATGCGCCGAAATTGTGCAATGGAACCCGACTGATTGTGAACCTATTCAGTTTCTAGGGAAATTGCATTTGAAATAACAATCAACAGGACACAAATTTAGTCGCTTGAAGAGTGCAGCATAAATCTGGAAATGCGTTTTTCACAAGGCCAGATATACCTGGCATGTTCACGAGTTCGAAAGCCATCTTCTCTGTATATTTACGCACCAGAAAAGAAACCAAGAAAATTTTGTTTATGAAGCTGCGCTACATTAAAAAAATTTAGAAAAATCGCAAATAAATGATTTTCGACACAATATAAATTTAACTTTCTTTTCATTTCAAAACACATAACTTCACGCAGGAAAACGGCTGCGGGGTCAGCTAGTATGTAAATAAATATATATTTATGTTTTAGTTAAGTGGGCGTTAGCATACCCGAAATATGTTCACTCTCTTATTTCACTACAAAGCCTAATGTGGAACCCAATTCTATGTTAGCACGGCATTAAGCCTTTACTATATATAGTACATATAAATTATTACAGCATGTTTAGAGTATAGGAATGTAACTCGCTCGTGATCGGAAAATCGAATTCTGGAACAGGACGCATGTCAAGAACGCTGCCAGCTTCTCACCACCACAGGGCCACTTCCTTCAACTCCGATATCTTCCCTCATCACTCTCTTAATGTTGCGTGGCTCACTACCTCTTTGCATTGCTGATGTGCATAAAATTATTGACTAATATTCGCCAATTAGTTTTTTTTTTTGTTCCTCTTTTTAGAATCCACACGAAGTCGCATCACGCGTTTTGGATTCATATAATTAACTGCGCTCATGTATCAAAACTGAATTGGGCAAGCACACGGCAATATCGTGAACGTTTGCGCAAAAGTTGTCTTTCAAGCCAACTGCACTTTTTTGTGTATGTGTGTGGGGGTGACCGAGTGTTTGAATGACAAATTTTGTTTGTATGCCTACACATATGATTCGGTTGAATAGTATTGGTGCAAATTTCGATAAAGTTCTAAACGAGATTCAGATCTGTTTGAACCACAAAATTAGAAATTATAGTTGAAAAGTTTTAAAGTTTTTTATTCAAGAAAAATTGGTTTTGTATTAAGTGGAAATAGTTAAAATGAAATAGTTAAAATGAAAAAGGTTGCCAATGTTTTATGCAGGAAAAAAAATACTATTGTTTTTTAAATTACAAAAAGAAAATAATAATAATATAAGAAAAGTATGCTTTCAATTACTTGAATATGGTTGCTATAATTTTTAAACTTAATTTATTGGTTGTCAATAGAAAAAACCTTAAGAAAAAGGATTTACCAATAGCGATGGTATGATTTCTAACTGTCGTTTCTTTCATTGTATTCAGCTAAGTTTACAATTTCATCTGGAAAGAAATACGCAATATCTACGTTTGTCGATTATTAAATTTTTAACAAAATAATCCTTCTCATATTTCGTGAGCTTTTGCCATTTATGGTCGTAATAATCGTACTCGCTATTTGTCGACGTGTTGAAAACTTCGAGCGTAAATTTGAATTACATAATATTTAAGTGCCAATAAAACAAAGAACCGCTAGAAGTAATGAAAATATTGCTGCAGTTCATTCAGGTCTTGCTAAAGACCCCAATTTTTCGATTCCAAGACGTTCTCTAAAATTGGGACGTCTCAGGTCACTACCTGGCGGATTTAGAAAAAGATTTGTATTTGCATTAAATTGTTCTCACTCAAGAAGTGAACACTCTGGACCACTGTAAACGTGGTAGTTGCTGATTTTTATTTCGAACAACTTGAAATTTTTTTTAAGGAAACCATCTTCTCCGACGAGGCTCACTTTCGTCTGAGTGGTACAGTAAATAAACAAAACTCTCGATTCTGGTGCGAAGAAAATCCGCAAATTATTCATAAACAACCATTACATTCACCTAAATTGACAGTTTGGTGTGGTTTTGTCTGGGGGAATCATCGCTCCATACTTCATCAAAAGGAAGCTTGACACTGTTACTGTCAATGGAGAAAGGGTGAAAAATCTCAAGCGTTTTTGAGATGCGAAAAAATATGTACTGGGAATGCGCAAATAGTTTAAAGCCTAATTGCCTGTCACGGTAGCAAAATATTCCTATAATGAAAAAGACACTTCCGTTCGATTTCAAGGTTTTTAATACAATACTTCAATTATTCCGTTCTTGGAATTGCTTAGCCTAAATCTTAAAACTAACGGCTTAAGCTAGTGCTAATGTAAATATAAGGGGTAAGTAATTATTTTTCGTTAAATATTTTAATGAAATTAAGGTAAGTAATAAATGAAGGTAATATAAATGTATTATTGAGGTAAGTATGCTATTTTGTACAATTCAATATTTACAAATTCAATTTCATAAGTTCTTATAATAATTTTATATTTTATTTTCTTTTTAAATTTAGATTTAGATTTACAAAAGATGTCGCTTGGCGCAACACCGGCCACCTTGACAGGATCAGGTTCCTTCAACGTCCATTGGAAGTAAGGCTAATTTGTATATGGGGCGCTTAATCGTTCCCGCCTTCCACGACTTGTCCTGTTACCCACTGCTGCGGTGGTGTGTTGTCTTCGTGGACGAGGACGAGGTCGCCGGGCTGCAGATTCCGTTTCGGGTGTAACCATTTGGGGGGTGAAGACCCGTCAGGTTTGTTTCGGCCCTACTGGCGCCAAAACTGTTGCTTGAGACAGCAAACAAGTTGCCATCTCTCGCAGCAATGAATTGGGTCCATTGCTACCTGTGCTGGTGAGAGTGATCGCAGGGAGCACCCTATTAAGAGATGCGCCGGAGTTAACGCTTCGCTGTCGTTGGGGTACTGGTTCAGAGGTGTTAGGGGCCGAGTATTGAGGATTGCTTCCACTTCGGCCAGCAGTGTTGAAAGCTCCTCTGCCGTGAGGATCACGTTGCCGATTGCGCGAACGGTAAGATGTTTGGCGGACTTCACCGCGGCCTCCCTAATCCGCCGAAGTGCGGCCCCCGCGGTGGTATAAAGGTAAACGCTGAACCCTTCGTCTGCAGCGAATCCCTTCAGTTCCGTTGCCTGGACCAGAAACACCTCTTTCAGCTCGCGCAGCTTGCGATCGGCACCGACAAAATTGGTTGCGTGCATTCCTCGGTGACCAATGAATCTTTTTAGGGCAAAAATAAATGAATTAGTTGACAGGTTTGAAACTAATTCTAATTGAACTGCTTTGGAAGTAAAGCAAACGAAAACTGCAACATATGTTTTTACGGGTGGTCGACCTCGTATTTTTAAAGTTGTGTATATCGGACCACAAAAATCTTCGCCACATATAAGAAAAGATCGTAGTGCTCGAAGTCTTTCGGCTGACAAATTTCCCATTATTTGGTTTTATAACTTTGGCTTGTAATGAAAACATTGTATACAGTTTCTTAAGCGGCCCACTCGCGACAAATTAGTTTGACAAATCTGTTTTAAGACGGTTGAGCACTCACTATAAAAAGATTTGACAAACTTTATTTCCATTGTGTGCTCCGCGGAGTGAACATGTGTGATTATAACGCGGATGATGTAATTGCGCTGCTAGTAATACACTAGTGCATGAAGCGAAAAAAGCCAAATGCAAAAACAAAAAAAATAAATAATGAAGAAAGAATGGATGAAAGAGTGGTTATGTGAGAGATATAACCACTCACATGTAAAACTGTTAAATTCAATGGAGCTGACTGCTCCTGACGATTTTAAAAATTTCCTCAGGATGGATTCCAAAACGTATATGGATCTCCTTACTGCAGTCACTCCTGTAATAAAAAAGGAAGACACAGGAATGCGTGAAGCGATTACAGCAAATGAGAGACTCTCCGCAACATTGAGGTTCCTCGCAACTGGACAAAGTTTTGAGGATCTCAAATTCTTAACAAAGATTTCCCCACAATCCTTAGGCAGAATAACAATTGAGACGTGCAGAGCAATAATTTCATCATTAAAATCGTTTATTAGGTATGTAAAAAATAATATTATTTATATTCTTTGTTATCGAAAAGCTGTTGGAACGAGCTTGTTGGAGTTATTATTTCCTGAGAAATAACTCTCACAGATTGATGTTCTGGAAAAATTTCCTCGGATGGAAGCATTTGCAAACTAATTGGTGAAGACGAAAAGCTCGATTCGTTAGTTAGAGTTGAGTTTGCAAATCTTTGAACAACAGGATACCTCAATGGCTGCATTCCAAGGTGAAGGCTGCTCGAAAAGGAAAGATGATTCAGCTGACCGTGCATAGAGTGTCGTCAATTATGCGCTTGGGAAAAATTTTTTGTTTTTCGTTCATTTTGCGATATAAAATGGACCATTCTTCTGCAAAAACGACTGATTCATCCCTTTTCGACGGTTTATTCATTTTGTCCAAATATGCAACAGCTTTTTCCAGAAATTCCGAGTCATCATATTTTCGTTTTTTTGAATGAGAGGGCTGAAAGTTTATAATAAATTTCCTTTAATATTCCAGATTCCAAGTAATGCAGAAGACTTGAAAGTAATTTCTGATGATTTTGAGAAAAAGTGGAATTTTAACAATTGCATTGGCGCCATCGACGGCAAGCATGTACACATTAAAAAACCGTCAAAATCTGGGTCTTTCTATTTTAATTATAAGAAGAGTTTTAGTATTGTGCTGATGGCGGTGATGAATGCAAACTACGAATTCATATCAGTGGAAGTGGGAACAAATGGCAGAGCATCAGATGCATGTTTTTTGCGCAATCCAAGTTGAAGTATTTATATGATAGAAGGGCTTCTATGTTTACCTGAGCCGGAAAAGCTTCCACTGTCCGAAGATATATTTCCATTCGTATTCGTAGGGGATGATGTATTTCCTCTCTTGAAAAATCTAATGAAACCGTACAGCCGCTCGAATTTATCGATCGAACAGCAAATCTTTAACTACCGACTTTCTAGAGCTCGACGTATTGTAAACGCATTGGATTTTAGCCAGCCGTTTTCGAGTATTTACACTGATATAATGTTGAATCCAGAAAAAGCCACATTAATTGCAACTGCCTGTTGCTATTTACACAATTATTTAAAAGTAAAAAATGAGTCAATTTATTTGGGAAACTCCAACGCAATAATACTGGGATTACTAAAATGACCATTTGACAGATTTGGAGCACGACAAAGTGTACCAACTCTTCCAACAACGCCAAGCATGTTCGCGATAAATTTTGCAATTACTTTAGTACTGTTGGTGCAGTGCCTTGGCAGAATAAATTTGTATAAGCTCTATCAATTTTTGTAATAACTCCAATTTTTCTCAAAATAAAGAATTATTGCTTCTCATAATCACGAAAATGACTTACTTTTTCAATATCGATAGATTCGTCGAATGAGCAAAATCCATCTGTTTGCATCTCTTGGTCACCCAAAAATTCCAACTTATTGAATACCATAGATTTGGAACGTATATTTCCTCATTGCCATAAGGCCGGTTCATTTTTAAATACTTCAATAAACTCTCCCAAAAAAATTTTGCTCACGCTTGCCATTTTTTTATCCGCTGATGTTTATCTGTAAAAATTTCAATCAACTTACCAAATGTTTGCAAACCACGCCACTCACGACAAACGAATCCACAAATCGGTTGTTAGTTTTTGAAATTTGTCAAAAACCTTCAATCTGTTTGACAACATGCCTACTCACGACAAAAACCACTCCAAACTCAAACAAATTTGTCAAACAAATTTGTCGTGAGTGGGCCGCTTTACGGTTCTACTGCAAGCTTCTCGGGCATTGATTAGCCATATACGTTCTCGAAGAAGCGCAACCAACGCTTTAGCCCCAGCGTGGTGATTGCGAATATGCAGGAACCGTAAGTACGTCATAACGAAAATCGAACTTTTATTTAATAAAAGCGGAAATTTGGCATCGTATGGGAGAGGTGCATTTAATAAGCAACCTCCTACTCGGATTAATTTGAACGACGGCGACTTATCCGAGTACTCATGCAAAAACGGGTTGAGTTTTTGCAAGTTTTCGGATAGGGTGGTGCCTTTATGCAATTTTTGATTAACATCCGAAAATTCTGAATGTTGGACCACCTGTGCAATTTTTAGAAAACTCAATTTTAGCTCTTCTGAAGTCAGATCTTGGCCCCTGAAGGATTTTGGTGGTCGCCTGATCCATCGTAATATATATGCGACCACACGAAGCACTTTTTTATGAGAAGCGAATTTTTTAATGAGGTCCAATATTGAATTTTTCTCAGCAGTCGAAATTAATGTAAATGTAGTTTTCTTCTTCTCAAATGCTTCGTCTTCTGGTGAGAGCTGGAAGTGGTTATTAGTTGGCCATAATGCAGGGTCTTCTAGGAGGAACTGTGGACCGCCAAACCATATTGAATTATTCAATTCGTCCACGTTACAACCCCGCGACACTTGACCCGCAGGATTTTGTTTCGTTGGCACATGTAGCCAATGTACTATGTCCGCCAACTCTTGAATTTCTGACACTCTGTTTGCGACGAAGGTTTGTGGTGAGGATGGATGTATTTTAATCCAATGCAAAACGATTTCAGAGTCTGCCCAAAATGTAATATTTTCGAAATGTTGACTCAACATAGGCGCTACACTTGACCATAATTTCGAAAAAAGATGTGCTGCCGAGAGCTCAAGACGCGGAAGAGGTTTGGTCTTCAGCGGAGCCACTCTAGACTTTGCAGTAAGCAGCAAGCATTTAATACCACTAGCAGATTGACTTCGTATGCATATGCAGCATCCGTACGCCCTTATTGAGCGTCGGAGAAGCTATGTATTCGGCAGATGGCACTCGACTCAACGTTTACGTAACGAGGAATGCTTATCGAGGAGAGCTGCATAAGGTTGGCTTTAAAGTTCTGCCAGCTTGTATCAAGGCGCAATGGAATCGACTCATCCCATTCTAGTTTTTGGATCCAAAGCTCTTGCAATAAGACTTTTGCTTTGGTAACTAGTGGAGCTAGTAGTCCAAGAGAACCAAAAAGACGAGCAGAAACTGACAATATATTTCGTTTAGTGGCTGGCAGATCATTAAAATTGTCATCTAAAACAAATCGAAACAAATCCTCTTTCGGCAACCAATGGATTCCTAACGTTTAAGTGGAACTTTTGTCATTGAAGCTTAATGACTTTTCAGTGCATTCACTGTCGAAAAATTTAGGGTGGTTCGAAAACCACTTCGTTAATGTGAATCCTGTCGAGTTTAATATCTTAATTACCTCACTTCTCAAAAGATCTAGAGACTCAAAATTTTCGGACCCCGTTAATAAATCATCAACATAAAAGTCTCTTTTGATGGCCAATGAGCCGAGTGGGTATTTCATTGTCTTGGCATCACTGAGCATTTGCAAACACCGTGTTGCGAGAAATGGCCGAATGTTACGGTGTTAAGACGAAAAATTTGAATTTGCTCAGGAGGATGCTCTCTCCACACATTGAGCTGACAATTTCTGTCTTCTTCATGCATAATTATTTGACGGTACATTTTAGTAATGTCCGCTGTTAGTGCATACTTATGTAAGCGAAAACGAAGAAGAGTTGAATATAATTCTTCTTGGATGGTTGGACCTACCATCAAAAGTTCATTCAACGCTATTTGAGTTGAAGATCGACTTGAAGCATCAAAGACAACACGTAATTTGGTTGTTGTGCTCTCGTGCCATAAAACGCATTGATGCGGAATGAAGTAGTGTAAAGTCCAGATACATTTTGCGAAGTTCTGGATCTTTTAATGTCCTTCTCTCCAGGGCCTGAAACCGCCGAACTGCGGTTTCATAGGAGTGACCGAGTAACTTACGGTCAGCTTTAAAAGGTATTCTGACTTGAAGCCGTCCTGAAGGCAATACTTGAGTTTTATTTACGAAAAATTTGATTCTGAAGGTAATTCTTCTAGAGCTCAAAATTTTTGGACTACTGAATCGATTGACGTTAAGTCTTCTTCAGCTTGGCATAATGTGCTATGTAATTTGGGAGGAGAACTGAGATTGCTGACGTATTTGCCAGATACAATCCATCCTACAAAGGTTTTCTGAAGTTTTGGTTGGTTAGGACCATTTTTAATTTGGCCAACAGTTAAAAGGTCGAAAAATTTTTCAGCATCCAATAGGATATCCACATTTTTAGATTTGGGAAATTCTGGATCCGCCAACTCAATATTGTGCGGGATTTTCCAGCCACTAACATTGATGTTATGGTCTAGATGGTTTGCGAAATGCATCGCAATACCCGGAATTCCGCCGAAAATTCAAAATTATTTAATCGCGACTTGACAATCGCGTTCAGTTTTGACCCCACTTTTGTATTGGAATTGCCAATTCCAATTACGCTTAATGTTTTGTGCTGACGTCAAATCTGCAACTTCTGTGCCAAGTCCTCCGTCATAAAGTTGACCTGGGAGCCTGAGTCCAGCAAAGCTCTCACAGGCAGGTAATCTTCATAGCTGGTCCTCACTAAAATTACTGCTGTTGCCAACGTTACCCGATCCGGCATGTTCACAGTATGCTTGGCATGTGTGGTGGATGGTTGCGGATAAGGTGCAGGGAAGGAAACCGGATACTGGTGCAATAATGTGTGATGCGATCGATTGCACACACGACATCGATCCGCTCTGCATTTGGAAACGCTATGCCCCTTACGCAAGCAATTTATGCATAAGGGTACCGATTTGGCAAACTCGAACCTCTGCTGCACCGGAAGCGCCTTGAAGGTGGGGCAGGCAGTCAAATGGTGGTCCTGAGATTTGCACTGTTGACAACAAGGATGCCTTGTGTTTGCAGCAACTAACGCCGATTTGGTCCTATCCGTCTGTTGTTGCTTTCCATGACTCGTACTGCCTGTTGGTATGGGCTTCGTCCTTGAGTATGAGGATCCTTTCGCTGATAGCTGCTGGTATCTCCTATTTAGGGTGGCTTCACACTCCTTCCACAGTGGCAGTTTGTCATAGTCCAGCGTTTCTTCGCATTTGGATCGGGTGGCAAAATCAAACTTTGTCATCACTATGTGTATAATTATAGCGTTTGTAATCTGTTTCTCATCGCCCAGGGATAGCAACGAGTCATGCACCGCTGACACTTCGTCAATCATTGAACGCAGGGAAGGCGCAGAAGGCTTTGGGATTGTTGGCAGCTCAAAAAGTTTAGATATTGCATTGAAAAATATCAAACATTTATTATCATAAACTTTTTTGAGACTTGCCAACGCTTTCGAATAATTTTCATCCGACATCTGAAACGCTTTAACTGTTCCCAGAGCCTCTCCAGATAGACAATTTACCAAATGGTTAAATTTTTCTGTATCTGGGATATTTAGATCGTTATGAACCAAGCTCTCGAACAAACTCATAAAATTTTTGAATTCTGAATATTTTCCCTTGAATTTCGGCAAATTCATCTTAGGGAGCCTTGTGCTGTGAGAAGCTACGAAAGAGGTTTCGGCTAGTGCAGTTTTATTTTTTGCAAAAATTTACTTTATTATGGACTTCGTTTCAACGATTATGTCCTCTAATTCCCCTCGGGCCATGTCGTCTTCATCAATTTCTTCAATCTTTGATTGGCACTTCATTAATCTTTCACTATGTGAATTTAATATATCTAGACGACATTCCAATTCGATTGGATCTAAAGACATTGTCTTTTCCAGAAGGCCCATTTTAATGCGCAAAATACTACTTTTAGCAACCGTTCTTTGGCGTCTTAACGATTTTAAGTCCGTCAACTCCTTACTTGGAGACAGGCTTGCGAAAGTTGGATTTGGCTTGCTCATTTTGCGTTGGTGAAATTAAATTTCCGAAAGAAAGATTATAAACGTTGGCAACAGATATATTGAGAATCGATAATGAAAACGAAAAAATATATGTCGATTCCCAAACATACGAAAGCCAAACCAATAGCAATAAAGGTCGGCAACAAATATGTTTGGAATCGGTTACGGAAACGAGAAAAAAATAATATAGATTCCCAAGTATACGACAGCCAAACCAATAAATGCGCAACGTGAGCAATAGCACAAAAAAGTATTTTAATCGGAAAATGTCCGAACGAAAATCGACAAAAATTGCGAAAAAACGACCGATAATTGCAAACGCGGATCGAAATATGTCTGAGCATATATTAATATATGTATATATATATGTATATGTATGTTTGTATATTAAATACAAAGCAATACAATAAAATCAATGTAACATATGTAAAGTGAAAAGGGAGCGCCAAAAACTGAAAGTGTGCACTTGTTTTGATGCAGTTTGCTCTTTTTTTTGCACTGCTTTCAGAAAATCGCACTCGTTACCTGGTGCGTCGGCTGTTTGCCGGCGCTTACGTCCCTTTGGCACAGGATGCAGTGGCAGCTCATTTCCACGACGGCAGCGGCGGTTTGATGGCAGCGGCATTGATGTCAGCAGTAACTTGATGGCAGCAGCGACTTGATGGCAGCAGCGGCTTGATGGCAGCGGCAGAGTGATGGCAGCAGCTGGTTGAGAGCAGCAGCAACTTGATAGCAACGACGGAGTTATAGCAGCAGCGGCGGTATGGTAGCAGCGGAGCGATGATAGCAAAGTGATGGCAACGTAGTAATTACCGCAGCAACGGATGATAGCAACGGTTTATAGCACAACGGTTTTAAGTTTACCGGTTTTTTCACTATGCGGAACTTTAAACAGTTTTTTAAAACTGTAAAACAATTTTTTTTTTAACTGTAATGCAATTATTAGATATAGTTACTTTTTTAGGGCAAAACCGTTTGAGCTTTTATTTCCGCCCACCACTCTACCGCATGAAAAATTCACCTTGCACTGTACCACCTTTTCTTCATATTTTTTCTCTGGCTTGGATATTAGGTGGAATTGTCACACGAACATTTAGCAAAACACACTATGTATTTATATTACTGTATATATGTATGCGCACGCACTCCACAATAACTCCTTTTTTTTTTGTTTTTTGCTCTTATAGGCTGAGGTAAGTATGGGTATGTATTTTAGCACTGCACTTTACAAATATGTATGTATGTATATAATTATTATTTTTTCACTGTGTTTAACACTTTTCACATATGTATGTATGTATATAAGTATTAAATACTTTTCACTCCACTTTTTATTTTTATTCTCACTTTAGTTTTGTGTTTTATGATTATTTTTCGTTTTTTGTGTTTCTGGTATCACCGCACTTGACCACTTTTAGTATATGTACCAATTATATGTGTGTAGGTGTATTTTTCTTTTGGTATCTTTTTTATTTCTTTATATGATATAAACTTGTATATTTGTTTTAGGCGTTGTTTTTTCTTTTTTTGTGTTTAATTTATTTCCACTTCACTTTCACAAAGGGCCGAAAACGAACGAATTGACAGGCAATTAGCATGAAATTAACGAAAACGAAATATATACTAAGTTCACGCAACTAGTCCCTGCTCGGGCGCTATGAAAAATCTCAAGCGTTTTTGAGATGCGAAAAAATATGTACTGGGAATGCGCGAATAGTTTAAAGCCTAATTGCCGATAATGAAAAAGACACGTCCGTTCGATTTCAAGGTTTTTAATACAATACTTCAATTATTCCGTTCTTGGAAATGCTTAGCCTAAATCTTAAAACTAACGGCTTAAGCTAGTGGTAATGTAAATACAAGGGGTAAATAATTATCTTTCGTTAAATATTGTAATAGAATTAAGGTAAGTAATAATGTAATAAATGTATTATTAAGGTAAGTATGCTATTTTGTACAATTCAATAGTTACAAATTCAATTTCATAAGTTCTTATAATAATTTTATATTTAATTTTCTTTTAAAATTTAGATTTAGATTTACAAAAGATGCCGCTTGGCGCAACAAAGGGTATAGATAAAAGTTGATCTTGACGATTATCTGGTTCCAACAAGACGGAGATACGTGCCACTCAGCATGGCGATAACCGAGTTATTGCGAGAAAAGTTTGAAGATTCGATTATTTCCATAAATTGTAACATTAAATTGACTCCTAGAAGTTGTGCTTTAACACCATTAGACTACTCTTATCGGGTACCCTGTATATGTCTTGTTTAAATATACCTTAAAGTAGGGTTACCCACACAAAGTAATGCAATATAAAATATTTTAATACGCTGTAAAGAAAAAATTATGTAATAGTTAAAGTTGAGTTCCACAAAAATACTGTTTATATATTTGCATTGTATGCTATGGCCAAGGTTACCACATATTTTTAATTTTTTTAAAATTCACTTTGTTTCTAAATAATTTAATGAAATATTAAAATATGTTTCTAAGAAGGGTGACCACTTTTATTCATGCAAATTAAAATATAAAAAAAAAAAATTATATACATACTAAGAAAAAATATTATTGCACAAAACTGAAAATTGCTGTCATATAATCAAATTTTTTTGAATGTGGTTGCCACATAATTTTTTAAATACTAAAACCACAATTTTGTTAACTAAATTTCAATAAAAAATGCTCTTTATATGTAACTTTCCCTAATTATTTAAACTTTAAGCATTAAAAAATATTTTAAGACATAATTTTTGAGTATGGTTGCCATCTCTGTTTAAATGAGCTAAGCCTCCCTCATTCTGCCCGGTAAAAACTGATGCACCCTAAAATATCACGCCACAATACACCACACTCTTACTTGAGAATAACATCACACTAAACAACTGAGAAGAACATGCATGAAGACACCACATAGACAGACAGCAGAAACTAAGAAAAGAACTGGATAAACGCACTTCGGATCACTTTTACATCATTACAACGATCGACAACTAGCGCGCTGCGCTCAACTTTAATAATAAATCATCCGGACACTGTGTTGTCCATTCGCCGTGAATTGCAATCGTCATTCGCAGGTACATTCAGATCTTTTTACATATTTTGTGATTAAATGTAAAATATCAAAATTGCCTTTGTAAATTAAAATTAACTTATATAAAATATAAAACGAGCACTTTTTCTTGCCCCCGTTTAAACAATCTCAAAAAACTTATAATATTACGGAATCAAAGAACAATTTTTTCGCAGAATTTTGGTGCAATATCTTGAAAAATAATATTTGTCTTGAAAAAAAGTTACAGTAGCGTTAATGAGTGAAAATAATGAAGAAATTCGCAATATTTTTTTGAAAGTTTTGTATAAAAACAATAAAAAAAACCGAACACTTACTGCGGAGCATGGGCAGCATTGCATACATATTCTATAAATTACTCATCATATGTATAAATATATATGCATGTGTGTATATTAACATTATGTGCAAAGACTTGGATGAGATAACTACCCCTGAAGAAATCTGTGAGGCACAAAAGGAGTGTGGGATCCAAAACCTGGGGAAGCAAAATATAAAAAATTTGCGGAAAACTCGAAGTGGCACTCAAATAGCTCTTATATGCCTACGAGCTGAGGATGCCAAAACCTTACTTAAGTGTGGCAAAGTAAAGATCGGGTGGTCTATATGCCGCCTCCGAGAATTTTCACCTATTACTCGTTGTTTTAGGTGCTTCCAACTAGGACATATAGCGCACAAATGTTGCAGCCCCATTGATAGGTCTTCCCTTTGTACACGTTGCGGAACCCCAGGTCACGTGGCAAAGACATGCACAAATTCCCCATGTTGTATGCTCTGCAAAGGAGAGCACTCCGTTTTAAGTACGGTCTGTCCTAAATACGCAAAAATGAAGATATTGCAACTAAATCTGAACCATTGCGCTGCGGCACAAGACCTTCTAAAACAGACGGTGCTGGATGAAAACATAGATGTCGCCCTGATAAGCGAACAATACTCTCAACGTTCGGAAAGCACTTGGAGTAAAGATATAAGTGGCAAGGCGGCAATATGGGCCTGCAAAGGTCAAGCCTTCACATCCCGCTCCAACGATTCCCATAACGGCTTTACATGGGCGAATATAGAAGGAATTTATTTTGAAAGCTGTTATGCTCGTCCTAGCGCAACAATCAGCGAGATTGAAGATTTTCTCCTGGAGTTATCTCTAGAAATCAGAAGCAAATCGCCAATAATAATAGCGGGAGATTTTAACGCATGGTCTACTGCTTGGGGTAGCAGAATTACAATCATCGTGGTCGCCTCATTCTAGAATTTTTGAGTCAAACGAACCTTACAATTTTAAACAGTGGGACACAAAATACCTTTCAAAAGGGAAATAAAGGTTCAATAATAGACTTAATGTTTGCTAACGATGCACTTAGCAGGCATACTAAGTGGAAGGTGTCAGATATGTACACAAATAGTGACCATATGGCTATAATTGCTGAAGTTTCGTTCTCCGAAGAAACGGAACACTGTCCGAGAAATACCTCTCAAAGGCGAAGTTGGCGGCAAAAAGAATTTGATACGGAATTTTTGAGAGCGCCTGGAGTGCGGCAAAGGCATCAGCGAAGATGCCGCCGACTTAGTATCCGCTGTGCGTAAGGAGCTAGTTGCAGCATGCGATCAATATGCGCAGGACGAGATACAATTAAATAGGAAGCCGGTATACTGGTGAACGACGAAATCGCCAAGCTGAGGAAGCTCTGTCACTCAGCTAGACGCCGTCACCAGCGTAACCAGGGAGGTGATAATGAAATCAGCCTCAGAGAATCATTTAAATATCAGAAAAAGCTCCTTAAGTCAGCCATTATCCGTAGTAAGAGATCCTGTTTCGAAAAGCTCTGTGAAGAAGCGAACATAGACCCCTGGGGAACGGCATACAAAATTTGTATGTCGAAGTTTAAAATAAATCTCAGCAACCTAAGAACACATCTTTTATGAAAAATGATGTCGAAGCGTTATTCCCGACACATGCCTCCATTTCCTATATTAAACGAAACGAAGCTACGGAGCCACCCCTTTTAGTCACAGAAGACGAACTATTGGCTATTGCGAGAAAAATCAAAAACTCAAAAGCACCTGGAATAGATGGTATACCAAATAGAGCACTTAAGGAAGCCATAACCCTAAGGCCCAGCTTATTTGTTAATATGTACAATGCGTGCATATTAGAAGAGGTGTTCCCTGATCCGTGGAAAATACAGCGTCTGGTTCTACTCCCAAAGCCAAAAAAGCCACCAAAAGAACCTTCATCTTATCGACCTCTTTGCATGCTCGACACAATTAGGAAAGTGTACGAAAGCATTGTAAGAAACCGCTTGGAGTTAGCAATCCAAAAAGCCGGCGGATTATCAGAGAGACAATACGGCTTTATTAAAAAGAGGTCCACTATTGACGCACTAAGAGAAATAGTTGATACTGCAAAATGCGCAATAAGCGAAAAAGATGGAAAGGTGGTAGGAAAAATACTCGCGCTAATAACCCTGGTGTGAAGAATGCGTTCAACTCCGCAAAGTGGGCAAATATAATAAAAGCTCTACACGATATACATGCTCCCCAGTATTTAATAAATATTATAATGAGTTATTTTCAAAATAGGAGATTGATATACGAGACGGACGAGGGAACTCAGAGCTACATATCTCCAGTGGAGTACCGCAAGGCTCGGTTTTAGGCCCGCTGCTATGGAACCTGATGTACGACGGGGTGTTAAGAATACCGCAATCAAAAAATGTGAAAACAATCGCTTAGCGGATGACCTCATAGTGGTAGCTGTAGCTAAACATCTGGATGACCTCCGGATCACATGCAATGACAGCATAAATGGTCTGCGCCGATGGTTTACTGCCATGAGTCTAGAGCTGGCTGAGCAGAAAACAGAAGTCCTGCTCATAAGCTCAAGGAAAATTGAGGAGAAAATATCGCTGACCATCGGAGAATGCGAGATTACCTCACAGCCGCAGTTGAAGTATCTCGGGGTAATAGTGGACTCAAGACTCAAGTTCAAAGAACACTTGGAAAATGCGACGAGTAAAGCAATTAAAATATATAATGCGTTGTCTAGAATGATGGCAAATAAAGGCTGTGTGCGTTCCAGCCGACGATGTTTAATATCTAAGGCAATAAGTTCAGTGATCCTGTATGCGGCTCCAATATGGATACAGGCGCTAGAAACAAAATCATATGCTAGAACAATTAACACATGCATAGGCTTTCAGCAATACGAGTGATAAGTGCTTTCCGAACAATTTCAAAGGACGCTGCTGAGGTATTAGCCAGTATGGCACCGATTGACATCCAGGGAGACGAATTCGCGCGAATATATAACTTATCAGAGACGTCTACCACAGCAAAAAGAGAAGAGAGAATAAAAAGCATAGCAATGTGGCAACAGCGGTGGCAAACTTCATGCAAAGGACGGTGGACCTACCGACTGATTTCGGACATACACTCGTGGATAGGTAGGAAACATGGAGACCTGGATTTCCACCTTACCCAAATACTCAGTGGGCATGGTTGCTTCAGAAGCTATCTATTCAAATATCGTCATGACTTCAGTCAATACTGTCCGACGTGTACAGAGTGTATAAGAAAACTCTGAACACGTGTTCTTTTATTGCCCACGGTTTTCAAATATAAGGGAAATGTTGAAAACCACCTTGGGAGGTAGTATCACGGTGGAAAATTTGACTGCACATATGTGTGAGTCCTCTGTAAAGTGGAAAGCTGTCAGCAGAGCGGCAAATCTAATTATGACAAAATTGAGAAATTTAGAACAGATTAGGCGTCAGTCAGTCCGTGCATAGAGAAGACTTAAACGTCTTCTTCCTCCCATGAGTAATACTTTGTCCAGTGGTCCCGTGGAGAGACATGAGGTGGGAGTAGGTTAGGTTTAGCGGATTAAAGTCCCGCACTCCGCTTTCGATGCTTCCTCTACTATAAAAAAAAAAAAAAAAAAATATCATGTGTGTATATGTGTGCGGAACAGTCGTGTGCAAAATCACGTGCAGCAGTATCCACTGTGAAAATTGTACCACTTGTTGTCTGTAATATTTCGCAACTGTGGCAGACAGAAAAACAATACAAAAAAAAGTTTTACTCCGATTGCACCGAAGCTATGAAGAGTATTTCACAAATACAAATTCGTTCAGTTTGTATGGCAGCTATATGATATAGTGATACGATGTGAACATTTTCTTCCGATGATTGCATTATTGCTAATAACGTATGCCAAATTTTGAGAAGATATCTCGTAAAGTGAAAAAGAGGGGAAAGTGTATGAGCAAAATATCAGATCGATCATCCAAAAACTGGAGGACTACTACGTGCATATAGAGACAAACGAACAGGCAGGCGGTCATCGACTCAGTCGTCTTGCTGATCATTTGCCTATATACGAGTATAATATATTTTATAAGACCTCTGATGTTTCTTTTTGGGAAATTTCTTTGCAAACTTAATATGCCCTCAGTGTACAAAAGCATTTTTGTTGTTCACAGAATACTATGGTTATATGTATAAGCAAACCAACAGCATTAATTTATACCTGCCACAACAGTATTTTAAGCACATTTACAAAAACGACAACAGCCGAGTTTTTAAATGGAGAAATAGTTGGAGAGTGAGGAAGTTTTTTCGGTATATATCGGTAGTACAGGGTGGGCCATATAAAATTTTAATTTCAAAAAGTCAATAAAAAAGCGGCTTGATATTTTTCAAAGGTCTAACATTTATTTAAAAGGTCGTTTTATGAAATTTATTTGTGAAAAACAATTTCGGACAAATGACCACCACGGCTGAGTTAACAGTAGTTTATTCGATCCACCCAATTTTGGAGTACTTTCTCGATGGTTTTAGGGCTTATGGCAGCTACAGCAGCTTGAATCTCGAACTTTATTTCTTCAATTGTTTCTGGATGGCTGTAGACGGCTCGGGTGTTCAAGTGGCTTCAGTTTTTGCTCCAATTGAACTTTATATGGCTGCATAGCGAGGTCTTTTTTCAAAATTCGTCGAAAAGTTGTTCGCGGAATGTTTAATTCTTGTGATCGACGGCGAGTTGAGGTGGATGGATTCCCACTAACATTTTCAGCCACAGTCGCAATATTTTCGGTTGAACGCTCAGGAAATGAACGTTGGCGTTTTGGTTTATCCACCAACGAGCCAGTTTCACGCACACGCTTGACAAATTGTTGCAGAAATTGAACTGATTTCACTTTTTGTCTGTCCATTTTTTTTTTGCCAAATTTCTCATAGTTTGGGTTGAAGACTCACCATTTTGGAAAAAAGTTTCTTAATATTTTCCAGTTTTTTTCTAGTGAATAGCGACCAATTTCGTAAATTCTAGACTTTTTCTGAATATCTGTAACTTCCGAATGGTATTTGATGTTTCCAATGTCGAAATATAGATAATTCAAATTTAAAACGTTAGATGGCCCACCCGTTATATCACGTAGTGTTGTATTTTATGAATAAAATTAGTCGAATAATATGTGAAATTATTAAATGCTCCTCACGCGCAGATTCTTAATATCTCTTGAAGTTAAGTTTTTCGAATTAAGGGTAATATTCATAGATTGAACTGTCGCAATAAGAAACGCAGACTTTTCGAAAGAGGTCTGCTGTCGGAGAAAGTAAGCTGATTGATTTTGACTATGAAATTGCGCAGCGGGTATAATCATCGACAAGAAAGTAGTAAGAAACAATATCGCGATGTTGAGTACAATCCCGCCTTTATTTTGGAGATGGTTGCGGAATAAAGCCCGGAAGTAGAAGCCTTTTGGTCTTTCCACCATCAGCACTACCCTTAAATAAATTTGTGGTATTCCCAGTGTTGCTTGGGTTCCTATAGAGTCCATTGCGTCAAACTAGGCTTGAAAGTGCTGAATCCCACAAGCGGACCAACTCTTTTGCCTTTTCATTTCTTCTATTCATATATGACCGGATACAAGATAAAGTTAACCAAGTTACCTACTAAAAGTCTAGTTATTGCCCGGTTACACAACCTAACACAGGGAAGATTTGGACTCGCTGTTAGAGCAGAGGAACACTTGACAGCCTGAAAGACTTAATTGTCGTTATTAAGTTTGTAACCACTTTCCGTGTATGAATTACTACATTAGAAGCCAGCTCCTGTTCTTATTTCACCCTTTGATCAGTCGGTGAATATGTAGATACTGTCGCTGGAAATTTAATTGCACGTAGGTGTCTTTTTCTCGGTCGGATTGCCAGTGTAGACCAAGTTAATTATCAAGGTCGACAATGGCTTAAAATCATGATCCTCATGGCCGTACACACTGCCTCATACTTCACTTGAATATGCGTTGGCCGGATGTCAAGAATAACTTTCTGAGTATTTATTGTATTACATTTTTAGAAAACCGAAATTAAGTTCAAGAAGAAGATTCAACAAAACTGTCAGCAACGCATCAAGTTGTAGTGAATTCTATAGGATCTATCTTAATTATCCATGAGGTACGATGAAATCTGGCTTCGAACTCAATTAACGTTAACGCTTTTATTACTTCAGTGTTTCTGAGCAAGAATGCATAGCTATAGAAAACTTCGCCTAATGGAAGGTACTCTCAGTAATTATTTAAGTTTATCGGATACAGGTATTCGAAAAGAATCCCTTCATGAAATCTCTAAACATTTTTATACCTACTGTCTGGGTAAGCCCATTAGATGTTCGATATGAATAGTTTTACAACTAACTTCCCCTGGAAGATCGATAAAACTTGTTTCGGAATTAACTTCTTGTGGAACGAAGAGATGTATAGTGGCTACAAGCTAACTGTGGAGCTTCTTGTGAGATGTTCAACCAACCAGGCGCCTACTTTCATAAACGGAATAGTTTTTCTAGCTTACTACAATACTCGCCAAGGTATTGTCGATACATTGTAGCATCAACTAACAAGTATTGTTAGTACCCTATAAGCTACAATCAAACCAGTCAGGTACTACGACAATGCCGCCAATCCATTTCTACATACATTCACAAAAGTACTAGCAATTATTGATGGGGTAGGGTTTACGAAAAGTATATTTTTCCAAATTCGTTTAAATTTCAAAGTTTAAATGGGTTTAAGTGTGTAGATTTGCATATAATTAGAGATCCACGTCGACTTCTCAACACCGTCACATGCTTTTACTGGCGGTCTATCTTTCATAGTGGAGATAATTAAATCTAGTTGGAAGGCGGTGAACGCAATTGGCATTTCAACAATGCCAAGGTGAACAAAGACACTCTCAGGAAGACCCACTTAGACATACACTGTCGCTTAATGGCGAGCTTGTTAGATAAATAGGTAGACAAATGAGACAGTGAACTAAGAAATCGGGTAATTATGCCTTAAAACAATGCTAAAGCAAGATTAGTTAGCCAAAGCCAATTGTAGGGAGGGCATTCAAGCGCGCAAAAATTATATCCAAAAGCAAACATGTGTCTAAGGAATTGGAAGAGACTGAGTAGACGTTCTTTCAAACTAAATGACAGACCCCTATCAGATACAAGGTGCTTCAATTGATGTTATTGAAGTTGAATGCAGGCGGTTAAAATAGCTGGAAGTCAGTGGAATACTTATTGGAAACTCTTGCCACAAAAGTCAAAATAGTTTGTGTTCTATTTAAATAGAAACAATTTTGGTGCGAGTTGCTAAATCCTACTTTCAGAAGGTCTTATATCAAAACTGTATTCTAGTGGAGTCTAGAAGAGTTTTTGGCACAAGATACAAAGTCATACTTTCAAGTTTTCTGAAGGCCAACGACTGACATATTGGAGTTCTTACCGCAAACATCTAAAGTTGTTTCTGTTATACGAGTAGAAGAGTCTAGAAGAAATTTACTACAAGTATATGTACGAGGTGTGTTCAAAAAGTATCGCGAATTTTGTGTTTTTTCAAAAATTATTTATTTATTCATGAATATCTATTTTGTCCCCTTCAAAGTAATCCCCATGAGATATTATGCACTTTTGCCAACGATTTTTCCAATCTTCGAAGCACTTCAAAAAATCATTTTTTTATCTACTTCAGCTCCGCCTTCGATGCCATCTTTATCTCGTCAAGAGAAGCGTCACGTCGTTTCCCTTTCATGGGCCTCTTCAGTTTAGGGAACAAGAAAAAGTCACATGGGCCAGATCTGGGGAATACGGTGACTGCGGCATCATTAGTGTGTTGTTTTTGGCCGAAAAGTCGCGCACAAGCAACGATGTGTGTGAGCAGAGGCGTTATCGTGGTGCAAAGGCCATTTTTTGGTTCTTCCACAAATCCGGGAATTTCTGGCGGATTGCTTCGCGCAAATTGCGCATTACTTGCAGGTAATATTCCTTATTGACCGTTTTTCCCTGTGGCAAGAACTCATGATGCACCACGCCCCTGCAATCGAAGAAAACTGTCAGTTACGATTCGCGATACTTTTTGAACACACCTTCGTATGAAGTACTAACTTCCAGAACAGGAAGACATTTTCGGAACTTCTATCCCAAAAGTCTAAACTGGTTTTAGTTCAAGAGGAATTTATGTGAGTTGTTAACTCGAGATATCAGGCATCTTACTGAAAGGCGTCATATTTAATTGTAGATGCAACAGTGATTCGGAAGAAATACGGAGCCAGCCAAGATACTTTGCTCGTCAACTAAAAAATACGTCGGTGGGTTTTTGAATCGAGATACTAAAACCCTTCTCCAATCTCTTGATAACAACTAAATGTAGTCGGTTCTAGTTAGATTTCGTCAGGCCTCAAACCAGCGTTGCCTGTAACTTAAAAGTCCAGTTCCAACGTTTTATACCAGAAAATTTCAGTCAAAGTTTTCCATCCAAATTGAGCAACCCTTTAGATTGACTCCAACACCGAGGTCGACTTCTGGCAGTCAACTGCAGGTGTTGCACAACCCTCCCGTTATTATTGTTGCTGCTGCTGCTGCGCGTCTACTGCACTTTTGGCCGCAACGGATAGGATAATGAATTTGCTCAATTCTTTTGCCAACTTTTTGGTACATTTCAGAGCTTCGGAGTGGCGCCAACAATAGTGCTCGTAACTTTCAGGTGTGTGGACCATTGCTAACTTCAGTGCTCTTTTTGTTTTCTCTCCTCTTTTCATTATCCATTCAGAGCTTTAACTATAAATGACTGCGGTGGTAATTACTGGTGGTTTTTGTTATTGCAATTATTTTTGTTCACTTTTGGGTGCAACGCTGTGCGGGTGCTCCTTCTTGGCGCTGTGTGTGGGTATAAGCGATAAATTGTTGCTGCTTTTGTCTCCACTGCGCTCAGGTGTTGGCTGCATGAAATGTTGGTGCGAATTTGATAAATAGAAGTTTTTGGCAAAAAATATTTGGAAAAAGTAGCATATCTTTCGGCGCAATAGCGGTTGTAATGACGATAGATTGGTTCATTTTGAACTTTACTATCGGAATTTCTTAAAAAGGTTGTCGAAATGAGAGTTAAATCAACTACTTTTTACTGGCGTAGACACCACTTACACGGTTATAGCCGAATTAACAACAGCGCCCAGTCGTTTCTTCTTTTCTTTATTTGCCGCCAATTCGGAATCCCAATGAATCTCACAAACGAAGAGAAGGTCTTTTTCATCTTCTGCTTCTACTGGACGGTACTGAATCGAATGCCTTCAAAACTTATTTGTTCTCATCCATTAGCACAACATGATCTAACCCACGCTGTCTCTTGATATTACCGTATGTCTCGCACAGCTCATCAGTCATCACAGTTTATTGAAATAGTCACACTATAGGACGCCTCCTTGCCTGAAACCGCTTTTGGTATCGAATTTTTGAAGTTGCTCAACGTTAACTTACACATCCGTATTAGCTTTGCGGGAATAACAAGTTTTGAATTAGCGGTATAGAAGCAGTTCCTCTTCCTGCTGTGGGTGGTTTCTATAAAATCGACGAAGAGGTGGTGTGTGTCGATATTCCTTTCACGAGTCTTTCTTTTGGCACATGGTGAAACTCTGGTCGATAGTAGATTTTCTAGGTGTGTCCCCTTTTTGTAGATTGGGTAAAGCACACTTAAGCCATGATTTTATCCGACCATATCTTGCAAAAAAGCTGGTGCAGGCATGTCAATTCTTCGCCACCGTATTTGAATAATCCATCGGCCTCTGCCACTTTGTGGTTTTTCAGACCGGTTATTGCTATTCGAATCTCATCATAATCGGGCAACGAAACATATATTCCATCGTCAACGATTATGAAATCAGGTTCGCCATCTCTGGATGTAACACTTTCACTTCCGTTCAGCAGGTTAAAAAAGTATTTCCTGGATAACTTCAGTATATCTTCTGATTATCAGCCACTTAGATTGCCTCTTTGTCACGACAGCCCTCATCGTACCAGTATTTCTTTCGATCTTTCCGAAAAAAAACTGTTTTGCCTACAAGGATCTTGAATTGTCATCTCTCAGTTCAATTAATTTTACATACAGAGTGCCCAAGTTTATTGCTAACTCTTGTTCTTTCTGTCTCATCTATCCAAATAAAGGAAATTATAAACGTGCCTATGCATATTGTATAAGTTTCTCGAAGAGCCTGGAAATCAGACAATGATTTAGTTTTTAGAAGCTAATAGCGAAACAGATTAATGTAATCATTATTATACTTGTATTGTCAAATAGGCAGCTTTCACCATCGGTCTAGAACCCTTGAACTGATCTGCAAAAATATTCGACAACATATTTTTTCTAGTGTACACATTCTTCATTTCAGAACTGTATTCAAGTTTCTTAATTCCTTTAAGCAACTGAGTGAAATCTTCGTATAATATCTCTAAACTAGAAAGCTTTCCGTTCCCACAATTCTCGGGTACATATAATCGGAACGGACTTTTATTGATATGAAGTTCGATCATCTCAGCAGCATTTCCACTATTCCATTACACCAACAACAACAACTGGAGCGCTCTCTGATGACCTTCTTGTGATTATTTTATTACATACAGTCTTCAATACAATTCAAGCATATGAGGAAAGCATGCTCACAGGCGCACTCTTGGAAACCACTCATCAAACACAACAAACAAACACGCTCAACTACTCAAACGGTTTCACCATCAAATGGATGCATAAGAAAACAAGTTAATGGCAAAACTTTATGCTCATACATTGTGATTTCATTAAACATTAGCCTTTCAGGGAGGCAAAGTAAACAGTGGTGCACAGCGCAAGAAAAAGAAAACAAACACAAAGCAAAGCATTAGTGAAGTAAAACAACAAGAATGTAGAGAGAGAGAGAAGATTAAGTAAAGGAGGGGTAAGGGCTAATTTTCTGACATATGAGGACATTGAAATTGTCGTGAAAGCGAAAGACTGCATTCGTCAAGGATAATCTTCGTACAGAGACGCTCGTACAAACAAAGTTATGACTAAATATAAAGGTTAATAAGTCTAAAAAAATGTTTTCAAAACTAAGATGAACATTTATTTTTCTAGGGAAAAGTAAATCTATAGATGTTGCCACCACATAAAATTGCGTAGAAAAAAACTGAAATAGCGCTGATAGTACACGTTTAGTTTTATGAAATTAAAAAAATATAAATACAAAACAAAATTTGAAAAAAATTTGGCATATGTTGCCAACTTTCTGAAACTACGCAACAAAAGTTCATAAAAAAGCATGTACACAAGAAATATCACATTAGTTTTTATGTGTGAAGTGTTATATGATGAAAAAACAACATCAAAAATTTGTATTTTAATAAAATAGGTTACCAGGTAACGAAAATAAAAAATAGCTTAATATTTTTTCAAAATTTGTTGCTACCCTGGAGACAAATACACATTATTTTAATAATATACAATTTTTCCAAAGTGACATGGCAACCTTTGCAAAGTTAATCCTTTCGTATGAGAAATTTAAAAGGATTATTTGGAACATATAATTTTAACTAAAAATTAATTATTAAAATTTTCTGCGAAATAAAACTTTTTTTTAAATGATTTAAAAAACGAGAAAAAAACTAACTTCGGCTGCACCGAATCTAATATACTCTTCACAGGTGCATTTCTTTTAGTAACTATGTGTCCAGTTTGTATGGAAGCTATATGCTATAGTAATCCGATTTGAACAATTTCTTCTGATATTAAATTATTTCTATGAACAATAACTCCTACTAATTTTCATGAAGATATATCGTCAAATGAGGAAGTTTCCCACGCAAGCATTTGATTCCGATCATTCAGTTTGTATGGCAGCTATATGCTATATATAACCGATCTCAACAATTTCTTTGGAGATTACATTGTTGCTTTAGAAAATAATCTATACCAAATTTCGTGAATATATCTCGTCAAATGCAAAAATTTTCCATACCAGAACTAGTTTCCGATCGTTCAATTTGTATAGCAAGTATATGCTTTAGTAAGCCGATCTGAACAATTTCTTCGTATATAACATTATTATCTTAGAAAATAAACTGTACCAACTTTTGTGATGATACATTGTTAAATGTGAAAATTTTCCATACAAGAACTTGATTCCGATCGTTTAGTTTGTATGGCAGCTACATGTATATTATAGTGGTCCGATATCGGCAGTTCCGACAAATGAGCAGCTTCTTGAAGAGAGAATGACGTTTGCAAAATTTCAAAACGATATCTTTAAAACTGAAGGACTAGTTCGTATATATACAGACAGACAGACGCACATGGCTAAATCGACTCAGTTCAATATACTGATCATTTATATTTGTGGGACTGACAGGCGAACGCAAGACAACTTGAAGTGGACGTAACTTTTAACACTTACTGCTGTTAAATGCCACACTGCAAATCTGACAAACATAAAAACATAAAGATGAAGATAAGAATAACGAAGGGACGGTAGCGCGTGACTTGACGGGATCGACGAGTCTTCTGATGGTCATCAAACCTGTAAGACGTATTTCAGCGTAATTTAAAATATTTTAGTAATAAACTTAATTTAACAATTTAAAATAAACCTTTGTGATTTTAAGTATAAACCTACATTTGGGAGCTCGCCCAGGATTGAATTTAAGCCAACCGGAAAACATTTGTGTTGCACCAACAACGCGTTTTCTTACGTAAAAAGTGATTCAGTGGCATCAACCGGCAGATCATAGTACAAGAAACAATAAGTGTTCGGTGGCGTCAATCTACGGATCGCAACTGTGCAAGAAAAATTTTCATTTTCGCGAATATTTTATGATAGTGATCCAATGCCATCAACCGACTGATCATAGTACAAGAAACAACAATTGTTCACAACTGTAACAGAACAAATTTTTTTCTTTGCAAATCTTCTATAAGCAGCAGCATCAAGCATTAGTTGCAGTAGCAGTTGTAGCAGAATGCCTCAGCGATTGTTGGTCGAAACATTAGCAGAGCAGTTTACGTCAGCAGCAACAGCATAGCCGTTATAATTTGAAATTTTGCTGAAAGGAGAGGAATAGACGCTGAAGAAGGAGACCTAAGATAGAAAACTATTCGAAGACGAAAAGGAGCTGAAGAAGGAAAACTATTCAAAGACGAGAAGAAGTTGAAAAGGGAAAAGTAAGATAGAAAGCCAAATGAAGAAGAAGAAAATAAGTTAAAGACGGAAAAGACGGAAAATCTAATAAGAAGAAGTTGAGGTAAAGTAACCTAAAGCCAAACGAAGAAGAAGAAAATAACTTTAAGACGAAGAAGACGGAAAATTTAATAAGAAGCATTTGAGGTAAAGTAACCCAACGCCAAATGAAGAAAACGAAGATAAGTTAAAGACGAAAAATCTATTAAGAGAAAGTTAAGGTTAAATAGTTGAACAAATGCATACGTGAATTTATAAGAACCCGAAAGACGATATAAGCAAAGGTTGTAACAAGAAGTTTAATGTAAAGAAATTCATTGGAGAAATAAATCTAGGTAAAGGAAGTAAGACAAAGTGAACGTTAAAGAACGCCGAAAATCTAATTGGAAAATACTTTTGTATAATATATGTATGTATATACGTAACTGAAACAAACGAAATACAAGTTTGTGAAACACAATACACATTTGTAATATTTGACATAAATCTCAAAAATATTTGTATTTTAAATTGAAAAACCGTGAACTAATTCATTCTCATTAATAATATTTGAATTTGTGTGTAATTTATGAAAATTAAACTTTACTGTATTCATACATTCTGTTCGAATTGTCAGTTTACCTACTAAATAATTTTGATGTAATTCTAAAGAAAATACTTACACTGTCTTAAA